>JAJOZX010000705.1:160000-310000 GCA_023014485.1 Bathynomus jamesi | reverse complement strand
AATCTCGAATATATCCTAAAAAATAACGAAAATGTAGACATCCGCATCCGCACCCGCGGATGTTGAAATCAAACATCCGCATCCGCGGATGTGAAAAAAATGACATCCGCTACATCACTAATATATACAGGGTGTCCCGTAAGTCTGGACCCATAGGGCAAAATTAATAAAATTACAAAATAGTCCCAGTTTCGCTGGACATGCGTCGAAGTGACTTCTTGGGACTGACAGCGAAGCTAGCCAACACATTGGTACTGGTTTCGTCTTCCGTAACAGTCCTTGAAGGTCCTCTGCGAGGCTTGTCAGCTACGGATCCAGTTTCCTTAAATTTGGCTATCAACTTGCCAACACATCTGTGTGTGATTGGTGCGCGGTCTGGATGCATATTGTTGAATTCTTCGGCCACTTCCCGGTGACTGCGGGTCCCGACCAGCAAAATAACTTGAACTCTCTCCTCTCTAGTCAGTGACATGGTTTACCTGCAACATAATAAAAAAATATATAAATCCCTATGGGTCCAGACTTACGGGACACCCTGTACATATATATCTATCTATCCCCCTCGATTAGGTATTCCGGCTTGCCGGGCCGAGGGGGCTTGCACACCTCGTGGGTTGTTGGGGCTTCCTCAACTCCTCGCGGGGTGTGAGCAGAGTTACCTAGTTGTTTCCCCTCCCCCTTTTTCTTTTTGCTCCCCTTCTTTTTCCGTATCTTACAGAATCTCTCGTCTTGACTCGGTCTTGGGCCTCTGTCAGTTGTAGTATTCCCCACCCACCCCCGTTTGTTTTTGCCGGCAGTCTTGTGGTCATCGGGTGCACCAGCTGGGGGCATCACTTCGTGGCTGAGCCGTGCTCTGAGGATGGTATGGCGCCCAGACCGCTGCTGCATCTGGATTGGGTTTTTGCTAGGCCCTTAACAGACAAAACTCCAGGAGAGCTAATCTGCTGTTTTTAAAACGACAGTTAGATTGGGGGGTGGGCTACCCAGGACGTTGGGCCTGCGCCTTGAAGGATGCAGTGGCGGATTGGTGCATTGCCTTGGATCCGAGGCTGTCTTCCTTATAATTATATTGTTTATGGATAAAATTTCTCAAACTCAATCCCCTCCCATTAACGACTCTGGCCCGTCCTTGGATTTGGATAAGACTACTACTTCTGGTCGTTCAGCGGCCTCTGCCTCCGCTGGATTGACCTTAAAGCCGTATGGCCCCCTCTCGTCCTCTGCGGCGTCTGGCTCTCGTGGTGGCCGTAGGGCGGGGTCTTCACGCCCTCGTTCTCTCGCCCACTCTCGGTTACCGTCACACGTGGCCCTGTCTCTGCTGTCAATTTCTGTCTTGTGGACAGGTTCCTTGTTCTCCGCCCTTCCGCTGGCTCCCTTCCGGGCAACTCGGAACGGGTGTTTCAGCGTCTTAAGACGGTGGGGGTTCCCTGCCGTTATGATATCCGCCCTCTGAAGGATGGGCCTCCGTATCTTGGACCCGGTACTTAATAGAGGCCTCCGCCTCGCCACCGGTGCTTTCCGCTCCTCCCCAGCCTCCACGTGGACTGCAATTATCTCTCCCTCGCCCTCCGACGGGGTCTACTCCTCATGAGGACATACCTCCGTGGACAGAGGCTACCTTATTTGCTTCTGGGCACGGCGGTTTCTGAACACCACCCCAGGGACGGAGCTGGCACTTCACTGAAGTGGTCCGCTCTTTCCTTGACCTTTTCAACATGCCCGCCCTCTCAGTTATCCCCATTTCATACAGCATCTACCCCCCCTGGCTCCTCACCCCTACCAAGTTTTGCAGGGATCTGTGTGTCCTACCGAAGAATACCACGAGCGCCACGGTATACAGGTCACTCTTCCGTGAACACGCAACCCAACACCCGGACGCAGTCGCCATTTATACAGATGGTTCCCTCTCGGAGGCTGGTGCCGCCGCCTCAGCGGTGATTCTGTCCCAGCCGCTTTCCTGGGGCATGACTCCAGATTTGAAAAAATTTACTGGAGCACAGCTCTGAATTTACTTTTTTTCCCCTTACACCACTAGATAGGTTAATGATAGTAAACTCTTGAATTGATGACATACCAATTACAAATTGTTTTAGCTAAACATCATAATACAATAATGTACAGTTTATAACTCACCTTAAGTTTATTTATTCATTGCAGCAGCAACAGTGGACGATGTTAGACCTTGCATGTAGGCATTTGTTGTGAATTTACCGCCATGTATGCTTGGCCACTGATCAATGGCTTTCTGTGTGATCATTACAGCAGATCTAGTGCCTGGAGCTGGACCCTCCTTCACAATTCTGCACAGCTTAGTCAAATGAGATGGCTTAATGGATCCTTTGTGTTCAATAATGTAACCAAGAATGGAGAATGTCCCTTCAGCTGGTGCTTCACTCCAGGCAGTTGATCCATCTTTATCAAAATGCTTTAATCTCTCTGTGATTCTTTTCCACAGCTGTTCTATATATTGTCAGCCAATTTATCACTGAGTCTTTTGTAAAACTACTTTCAGATCTGGTTCTGGATGGTCTAGCAACTTCAGCAACCTGGTAGTAATCAGAACGTTTCTTGATGTATTTGTAAACTTCATTTAGGATGTAATCCTCAGCTGTTAGTTCCTTTTGCTGCCCTGTGGTATTGTGCTTAAATTCAGAAACTACATCATTTGCATTTCCTCCATTAGCTAATTTGGAAATTGTTTCCATCACTCTTAACATAACAGTTTTCCCTCCTTCTTTATAAAATATATTTTCTACAAATTCTGCACTAACTGTGGTTTTTTGAGCTACTTGCAACATAATCTTTGTTACATAGGAAATCAACACATAGAACTTGGCACTAATTTCTTTCTCTTGTGGATGATCAAAAAAAACACAATTTTCCACATCTGTCAAATTGATCAAATTCGTAATTAACCATGCGAGTATCAGATTTGAGTTTTGGTCTCTTAAAACCAATGATATTGTCAAGAACCATATTGGTATAGTCAAGGCCTGATCTCAGATTTGAAGAGTGATTCTGAATAAAGTCTAAAAGCTCACTTAGTTTACAAATTTTCTTCAATGCATCAACGTGGGCTCTGTTCACAAGATGCATTAAGTCCCATCGAAATTTGAAATTTTCTCCAAACAACTTTTTCATTTCGTTTTTAAATGGCTCGTTGTCCTTACAAAAAGCCCCATCTCCAACCATTCCAGATACCTTGGATTTAATTGCTTCTTCAGATAGTTTCAAGTGATTAGGAGACTTCAACACATCAAAAATTTCATTGGCCAAATAAACTCCTGATTTGCTGCGTACTAAATTTATCCCAGCAAGTTTTACAGTCTTATCTTCTTCACTCATAACTAATACAACTAGCATGCTTAATCCAAAATTGTTCCAATGTCAGCTGTTATGTTACTGAAGTTTGTTCTAAGAACCACTTTACAGTTTGTTCTTTAAGTTGATTATCTAATAGCTCACAAATTGTCTCGCATGCATGTGTGCTATGATTCAAATTTCCAACCTCACAACCTGACCTATGTAATACAGCTAGAAGTAACTGATATAGAGCCCATGCAGTGTTTGTTTTCATTATGTAGTATAAGATGTTGCCACATAAGTCTTCTATGCGTTAGTAGTGTTCTGAGAGATGTTTTCATCACTTCATAAACAGCAGCTCTTGATGATGCTGAAGTTTAATTAAATGTCTCTTCAGGTGGGTTTTCAGATTCTAAACCATCTCTCTTGATTTTCTCCTTGTTTGCATACATAGGTTAAATCTTTAACATTGAAGTAACCTTTATGTTAGAATGTTTGTCTGAAGCACATGCTTTGGGGTCTGTGCAAGCTATGCAATATAATGTAAACATTTTATCATCAGAAGCATCATCATATCTTCTTGATTATCATCATCTTCATCCTCAACAGCTATATCTACATCAGGCATATTAGTGTCACTATTTGCAATGTTTTCCATTATATCACTTGGTACTGAAAATGAATCATCAGCATGTCCTAGATCCTTCTTTTCCACCAATTTGAATGTAGATTTGATCAAATCATTGTTCAGGATTTCTTGTATTGATTTACACTTGCTTAAATGGGCTATGGAAATGTCAAATTTGTTGCTTTTTGCTTTATTAGATTTGGATGCAACACTTGAGCTTGAAGGCATATTTTGACTCTTCTCTTTATTAACCACAACAGCTTGGTGAGTTTCTTTGTTAGGCGCAAAATTGCATTCAATGTCTTCTGGATTTGGGAATTTTCAAATTCCTCTAAAGCAGTTTTGTTAGTCTGATGTGCAGATTCCTCACTTACCTTTTGTTTCTTAGGTGGAGGAGAAGCACTTTCTTCAGTCTGTGAAACATCTAGTGAAACAGTTTCATTTTTAGATTAGCAGTTGATGAAGTTGGTTCATTTTTCTGAGTCTAGCACTAGCACATTTTGTGAACAAACTAAATGACTGCTTTGCCGTATCTCTTTGCTGCACTTCATCCTGGTATTTCTTTACTGCAATATCTAAGCTGTGGGCCCAAACTCTGGGACCTCTTGTATTGTAACAAATATTTTTTTTGGAATTAAAATGTTCCTCCCAGTTTTGCTTCTTTGAATATTTGTTCTGCATTGACCACAAAAGTAACCCCTTTTAACACCCTCACTTTTCTCTCCAACTTCATCAATATTAGGATCCATTATTGATTATTGACTACCTGAAAAAATACAAAATAAGTAAAGTTAGTAAATATAGTATGGTAAAAGTGAGTAAAAGTAAGTAAATATAGTACAATAAAGTAAGTAAGTAAAGTAAGTGCTTTAAACTTAGTAAAAGTAAGGAAGAGTAAGTAAAAGTAGGTAAGTTAAAGTAAGTAAAAGTAAGTTTAAACTTAACTAAACTTTTCAATTCTAGAGTCATGGTGGATTACTTAAAACCGCACAAGTAATTATCTGGCCAATTTATCAAACCTGGCCGAGATCAATGGAACATAGTCCAATCCTGATAATTTTATATTAAAAAAATATACGTTTTAAATTTTAATCATCAAAACATTGAAGCTTAACAAAAAATAAAATAATTGTTAAATATGGAATTACCAACTAAACTTAAATAACTAAATTGTAATTTAAAAAAATTGGTTTGTACAAGAACGTATACGCAAAAAAATTGCATAACGTCTAGCGGATGAACAAAACCCAAACCCAAATTTACTTTTTCTCATGGTCAAATTTACTGGAGCAATGCTCCCAAGATCCCAGGAATCTGGAGTCATGTCCTGGGGTGTCAGCCTGCCCCGCGAGGCCTCCGTTTTTTCGGCGGAACTTTTTGCGATTACGGAGGCCCTCGACATTGTGTGCACCCACTCTGCCAGCTCCTTCGTTATTTATTCAGATTCCCAAATCGCACTTCTCTCCCTAGAAAGATTTAACCCTCCTCACCCGCTCGTCTGTACCATCCAGCAAACCTTCCACTTTTTAACGGCTTTCCAACACAAAACAGTCGCCTTCTGCTGAGTCCCGGCTCATGTCGGCATTCAGGGTAACGAGGAGGCGGACCGCACGGCAAAGACGGCCTGCTCACTGCCGGCCTCCTCCCGACCCCTTCCCTTCTCCGACCCCTTCCCTTCTCCGACCCCTTCCCTTCTCCGACCCCTTCCCTTCTCCGACCCCTTCCCTTCTCCGACCCCTTCCCTTCTCCGACCCCTTCCCTTCTCGACGACCCTTCCCGACTCCCTCTCTCGCTCCACTTCCGCCCCATATGGCAGCGGGAATGGGACCAGGCCACACAAAATAAACTCCACATGATCAAGCCACAAATAGGATACTGGGCCTCCTCATTCCACCGGTCGCGCCATAAAGAAGTAATTCTAGCCAGTCTCCGCCCAGGCCACACCCGCATCACCTACGGACACCTTATGTCGAAATCGCCAGCCCCGCTTTGCCCTACCTGCCATGCCCCTATCACTGTCATACACCACCTGGTGGAATGCGCAAACTTGTCCGCTTTTCGTCGCAGGTGTTTCCCTCTCGGCCGAAAATCCCATACCCGACCGTCTACGATCCATACTCGCCGAAGGCCCCCACTTTTCAACAGAAGCGATTTTCTTCTTCCTCACTCACTCCCATCTGCTCCATCGCATCTAAGACCATACCCCTCCTACCCACTATCCAGCAACTGACCCTTACTCACCCCCCGTAGTCTACTACCCCCAACACAGTAACACCACCCACCCACTGCCTCGCCGAGATATGTACCGCTTTCTATAGGTACGAATCGGCGGTAAATTAAGAAATATATAGATATGGGCTACGTCGTGGCCAATGCCGTAACACCGCTTCCTGGAGATCAGCGAAGTTAGCGACATTGGGTCTGGGTAATAGTTGGATGGGAGACCGTCCTCTGCGCCGCCCAGATTATGTAGCGACCCGTGGTTCGGATTCCACGTAAGGCTGTAGGTTAGGCCGGGTTGAAATCTAGTCAGAATGATTTTTTTTAGATGGGCACTCTGTGGGGTTTATGAAATGATATCCTGACCAACATACTCCAAAAGAAAGTTTATGCTCCCCTCCGTACCACTAGCATACTCCCTCTTATTTTTGGCTCCGACCCCAAATTAAAAATAATATAAATCAAAATGGAGATCATTTAGAGCAGTGGTTCTTAACCTTTTTACTACCATGCCCCCTCTAGGAATTGGTCCTTCCCTCCACGCCCCCCTTGGAGGGGGATACTTTTGCATTTTTTCATAAACTTCTCAATATTAGCCCATGCTCTCGTTAAGAGAATAACAAATACAATTAGTGTTTTTCCCCAAGGGATCGCGCCCCCCCTGGAAATTACCTAGGGGGGCGCGCCCCCCAGGTTAAGAACCACTGATTTAGAGCATTTTTTTTTATAGAGATGACTCCCCTTAAAATTGCATAATATACCTCTCGTGCAATTTTCAGGCAATTATCCAAGAAATTTCAAATCCTTGAAAAATTGCCGCATCCCCAAAAAGTGTTATCAGTATATAGAAAAGGGTGGCATAAACTTTAGTTTGGAGTACTGATTGCCTAGGAGACCAATTCATAAACCTCATAGAGGCCTAGTATATTTGTCTGAAAAGAAGACAATTAGTCTATTGTACCATTTATTACACAAAACAGCTTTGAAGTAAAAACAAAATTTAATTTAAAAATTACCTTCACAATTCACTAATTACTTGTGGATGTGCCTTGGCCCCATTGGCTTTTCCATTCAAACTGTGGCAGTCTTTTTCTTGATTCCAGTTGATTGAGGATAAATTTGTGCCGATTGCCATAGCCAATCCTTTGTTCTGATGCTTTTGTCACTAAGTTCACTGCACTTTCCACGCTTTGACTGACTGTGGCATGAAAAGGCAGCAATTTTCAAGGGTTCTGTTCTTGTATGCAGTAGCTCTTCATTGCTGAAATTCCTTATCAAAGATGGAGGATTGATAGCTTCCTTTCTCCAGTCACTCATCTCATAGTAGTCTTTGGAATCGAAATTTAGAGATTTAGGAAGCTCAAAATTTCGTGTGCCACTGAAACGTGTCCGACTGAGAAGTATCTTCTGAAGAGCATCTTCTCTGACATGTCTGCTATCAGTAAGCATTGACAGTAGGATAGCTTCGGGATTGGCAAAATAGGCATTATTACGGAACACCGGTTCCATAATAATGCGATGTTTTTCTTCCAATCCTTGCATCAAGACAATCAAATGAAAAAAATTCCGTGCTCCGTCAGTAGCTTTAGGATGGGATTTGATGTGAAACCATCCAGGAGCATATGATTTCATGACGATGGTTACCAGTTCTTTCAGATTTTGTTCGGGATGCAAAGTCGATACATATAAACGAAGAATCCGGTTTGCTCAGGTAATCCAGCGAGCATGATGAATGGCACCTGGAGACCTGCGGGCTAGACTTTCAGATACCCATCCAGATTGCACTGCTAGGCACATATCATAGAGATACTTTTGATCACTGCTCAACTCTTTCACGACATTCGGTGGTATATCTTGGACGTTGCCCTGAACTGGTGAAAATGCCACTAAGTCTAAAATGATTAAATCACATTTGTCCCTGATGTTTTTCCGTCTATGGTTTCAAATGTGTGTCTGAAGGGGAGTTCATTCATGTGTAAAAGACACACGAGCCATTGAACTGATCTATGCAAAAAAATTTCAATCAATTTTATGGTACCAGCAATTCTACCAGTATTGACAGCAGTACCGTCGCATAGCAGAGCATTGAGTGTGTCGATGCTCGCTGAATCAATTAAGAACGTTATAATTTCGTCAGCTATACACCGAGCATTTCCTGCGTCAGGGCAGAGATGGTCTACATAGATACCTCCAGGGTCTTTGATCAGCACATAATGTTGTTCTTTCTCTTTTCCATGCTTGGTTAACATATCATCCTTTCTTCCATCAAACCCTATACATTCATTATTCACATTTTCACATCTAGATCTAACAATATTTTTCTTGCCTACACGAATTCTCTCTCTCTCTCTATTTTCTTCCTATCAAGCATGTTAGATTGATCGATTATTCCCATATCTTTCAATGTAGCATTAACAAATAGCTGCTGTAGCTCTCGAACTCACGGTAACGGTCTGCTACCAATGGTAATTCATTGTATGAATACCTATTTTGATCATTTTCAATCAATTCCACATCGGGCACGAATTCTAGCTCATTGTCAGTGTCTTCTATATCTTCGCTAAAGTCATCTACTGAAGAAGATGGTACAACTTCCATAGCCTCTGCCATTTCCACTTGTGACCTTTGTTGCCTCCTTCTTTTCTTGCTCTTGAGAGGGATTGTCTCTGGACAGCGGCAGCTTCACGATCAAATGGCCCTAATTGATTTATTCTTTGCTTTTGGCCTACAAATGACTCCCACTCTACCATTGGGATTTTTACCTCGCATCGACAAAACG
Organism: Bathynomus jamesi; assembly: GCA_023014485.1. Classification (NCBI taxonomy): domain Eukaryota; kingdom Metazoa; phylum Arthropoda; class Malacostraca; order Isopoda; family Cirolanidae; genus Bathynomus; species Bathynomus jamesi. The sequence goes on along the minus strand of JAJOZX010000705.1, from coordinate 301,070 downwards.
GCCTTTCTATTCCTTTATCATAACATTTGCAAGTACAAATGTCAAACATTTCATCATATGAAGAAAGTTTTTCAGCAAAATTTTCATTCCTTTGACGTAGAGGAACCTTGTTCAAGGAAAGAGCTGATCTGATTAATCTTTCCACTGCAGAAGAAATAGATCTTTCTTGAATGACAGGGAAAGAGAACATGGCCCAAATATCTTGAAGATCTTTGGTAACTATATTGTAGCAATCGTTCCTAGTTGCTGATCCCCTTGACTTGATTTTTTCTCTTTTGAATGAAGAAGTAGTGTCTGACAACGTCTGCCTTTGTAGGAATCATTGATCGGCGGAATTCATTGGCAAAACCAAAAGCTGCATTCGAAGATTTGTTTCTGGTTGACATTTTTTCAACCTTTTTAAAAAATTAAAAATCCAGCTTTTATAGAATCATGCATGGATCATAAGTAAATCTGAAGAGCATAAATTCTTATAATTCCTGTAAAAATATATGATAATTAGAACATGAAATTTATTGGTATTGAATTTGAAATTCAACACACAGCTCAGTAAATTGATTACACATAAACGATGTTTGTGTAATCAATTTTTGATATAGCAAATATTTTGAGAAAATACGCGTGGTCAAAATTTTGAGAAATCCAAATTTTTGAGGTAATTGCCTGAAAATTGCACACGATATATATTATGCAATTTTAGGGGGGGTCATCTCTATGAGAAGATGCTCTAAATGGTCTCCATTTTCATTTATGAGACTATTTTCATTTTTGGGGCAGAGCCAAAAATAGGAGGGAGTATGCTAGTGGTACCGGGGGGAGCATAAACTTTCTTTTGGAGTATGTTGGTCAGGACCCCAATTCATAAGCCCCACATAGTGCCCGATCTGCCCCCAGAAATTCGACCCGGCCTACGTGTAGGTCCCCTCCGTCATATGACCTTGGATGTTGCGAAAGAGGTTAAACAACCCCAATTAAAAAAAAAATATATATATATATACACACACCTTATGAACCTTGTGTTTCATGCGTTGGTCTCTCTTCACACGGAGGTCAAGCTGGTGGCCCCGCCTCTAGGTCTGGCCTGGTGGAGGAGCGAGTTGCTTTCTTGCGCTCTCCACCGTACATAGCCAGGCACGCTCGGCTCATCTGGTACTGTCCTGAGCCAGGCATCCAGTCTTTTCTTGAAGACTTCAACTTTGACCCCTGTTACGTTTCTGAGGTCCTTAGGAAGCTGGTTGAAAAGTCTTGGCACCCTGACAACCAAGCTATATATATACAGGGCGTACCAAAAAAATGTATACACACTTTAACAGCTGATAGCTCAATTGATGTTTTTCTTTCCAAGTTAAACCCATTAGAATTAATAATGGCAGTCAGACTAAGCTTTGAACAAAGGAAATTCATTCTAAAATGCTACTGGAAGTGTGAAAACGCAGTTGAAGTGCAAAGACAGTTTAGGAGGGAGTTTCAAACAGATCCACCAACGCGACTTACCATCACTCGAATTAGAGATAAGTTTGAAGCCGATGGAACTGTTCAGAATGTCCATAAGAAGCGTTCCGGAAGACCACGGACATCGACAAGCCCCACAAAGCAAGAAAGAGTACTGGAAACGTATCACCAAAGTCCAAGAAAATCTGTGCGGCAAGCGAGTCGTGAGGTAGGAATTTCAGAATCGTCTGTCCAACGCATTTTGAAGCGCTGTCAATGGAAAAGTTACATTCCAAGATTAGTCCATGCTATTAATGAAGATGATCCGGACCGAAGAGTGGAGTATTGCGAGTGGTACTTGGCACGATGTGGATGTGGATTGGACGAAGGGGTTTCGTAGAATACCCTCCGCGTTCACCAGACCTCACACCACTAGACTTTTTTTTATGGGGATACTTAAAAGACAAAGTCTACGCTATAAAACCTGCAACAGTCGCTGAATTGAGAGCAGCCATTGAACGAGAATGCACACAAATACCAAACGAAATGTTTCGTGATGTTTGCGATTCCATTGCTTCGCGTTATCAGCAGTGCCTGGACCAGAACGGACGTCAGTTTGAAAACAGGCGTTGACAAAACAATTAAATAATGTCTGTAGATTCTATTACATTTTGAAAATGAAATGTATTTTAATAAACACTGCCTTTATAAGTATTTAAAGTGTGTATACATTTTTTTGGGACGCCCTGTATATATTATATATATATATATATATATATAATGTGTGTGTGCATTAATAAAAAAAACTTCAATTTTTATGCTGACTCTCGCTGATTGTGGTACCAATAAATAACATTCGGTGAAGGTTATTCGTAGTTGAATTAAAAGGGGTCGTGAAGGATTGACTTCAGTTTGAAGGGGGCGTTGTAGAAAACAGTTTGGGGAATGGTGAGTTACGCTAATCACAATGACTAAACATTGCATTTCAGGGAGAATCTTCACAACCGAGTTTCGTGAAACCTGAAAGCCAAATTCAAAAGAAATGGGGAAAAATCGAAGAAGAAACGAGAGAAAAAACTGATGTTCATTACCAAGATGTTCTTTTCGATGGTAAGTGATCACAGTATTTTCGCATAGTTTTTTGAACACCAAAATGTTTTCATTGATTAGCTAACTATTAAAAAAAAGTTACCCTTAGAGGTAAACTGTTATATTAAAAAAAGTAAGGGGACTAGAGCCCCCAAACTTCATATGCTTACCTTAGCATGTTGTTCGTCTTAATTGAGAAGTTGTTCGATGTGTCCCCCTTCCTGCTCAACGCAGGCCTCCAAACGTGGGTGCCATTGATCGATACACATGTTTACATATCGTTGAGACACCTCCCAGCCGAGCAGAATTGTTTCACGTAGTTCATCTATGTGTCTTATATTGGTAACAGGGATGTAAACTTTGGACTTCAGGGCTTCCCAAACGTCCGCTGAGGTTCTTTCATGATACACACTGACCGTGCATGGAACAAGGAATTCTTCTGGAAAAATTAAATCCACTATAGTCCGAATAAGTAATGGTAAATGACAAACCCTATAGTTTTTTTCTTTTTCATGATGTTAGCCCAACGTGGGCAATGGGTCACTCGCAAAGAGGTCCCCAAAAAATAACTTCCCTCACTAGGATCCAGCTTTGGGACAGGATCTAGGGGTTACAGCTACACCTAGCCTACTATATCCAGAACGTCAATATAAGCAAAAGACTCGTTGCATTCGCGTCCGATTGAATACATCAAAGAAAAAGGGGTAACTTGTATTTTTAGCCAAAAAACAAAACTTAAACCTCAACTGGGAAAATTGAGCGTCCGTTTCATAATGGGATTGAACTCAGAATGGTCTCCTGAGGGCCTAATGTTCATTGCCAATTAATCTTGGTTTATCTTGGTTTTGTTTCCTCCCGAATTGTACTCAGAATGGTCTCCTGAGGGCCTATAGTCCGGTTGCACGGGTGGGAACCCTGCATTGTTTGTTATAAAGCAGATCTTGACATATTTTGAAAGCTTATACCACCCCATTCAAGAATCCATCGGGTGTACACCTGACCCCCGCTTGGCTTCTTCAATATGGCCGGCGAACCTGAAAAATCCCATATCCTGGTCAATACTTGATGGATTTTGATGATCTTGCTGTCATTTCTAGGGGTTTTTAGGATGATGAGTCGATCTGGAGGGGTTGCAGATACTTTGGGAGTCGTTTTGACCCACATTCGTCAATACTTAAGGTCATTGGAGGTCAAACGCCCCCCGAAATAAGGAATATCCCATATCCCGGGCAGTCGTGGAGATATTTTGGTGATCTTACTGTCGTTTTTATGGTTTTGGGCGAGACTGAGTAGTTCTATAGGTACATGATAACAGTAGGATATCATTTTGCAACTCCATGGGTCAAGTCAAGGTCATTTGAGGTTAAAGTTTGGCCTTGAAATATGATAATGCCACAGTTGACATCACTGTATTTGCTTTATTTCGGTGACAATTTCTACAATCTAGCTAACTGCTGAGCACTTAACATCTTTTCTGCAGATAAAACCAGATCATAATGCTTAAATGACATAACCTACATTATATGAATATGGATATTCGGATATAAACCACAATTTATGCTGAAGTGCAGGGCACATGCATTCTATGGAAGGTTGCAAAGCTACAAGATATGACCTCGTAAACAAAACAAAAAGCTCACACCTAGCCTGGGGGATTGGCATTGACAACTTTGATGCAGTTATTCACATTAGGTAACCATTTATTGGGGGCAAATATCAAAAGACATGGTTGTGTCAGGATCATCAGTCTGCTCTTCGTTTGCGTTTTGGGTCAATGGATTGTTGCAATCCAAGCCGCTGCCACATGCACAGAACATTGTGCAAGGGATTCCGCGTCCCATGCAACCGCAGCGACTCCCCCTGCATGCTGATTGTGATTCACACCCACATCTGATTAGCTTCAGAACTTCATCTGGTGCTAAGCACACTCCTTCTCCAACTGTTTTTGGGATGAGAACTCTGTTTCGTCTCTCTTCCGCCCATAATGCACATTTTGATGGAAAGCTTCAGTTGGTGGTGGTAGAGAACATAGTTTGGGTGCAGCAGTTCCCGACTTCCTGTCTTCTGAGCCCATACTCGCTGACGACACTCAGTAAGAGATGAGGATTTCTTATCCCCATAGCATGCAACAATGAACGCTGTTGCCTCTTTCTCGATATGGTCAAAGCATGCATCAAGGGACCCCAGCTTGTCTAGCTTCCGACCCTTCTTGGCTGTGGCAATACAGCACAACTTGTCCCTGCTCATCATTTTTCAGTTTACACTTTTCTATCAACACATCTTTGTAATTTGTTTTTTATCACCAAGCTTATCGGTCATAAACCTAGATGCTGGAATGCGGTATTGCACCGGAACTTTGATGTCATATTTCTCGGGTAATATACACACACTGACTTTCACACAAGAGAGACCGTGTTTTTTGCGGTCATATACTGGGCCTTCACTGAGAACAGCACTATGTAGTCGTTTTGGCTCCACTGTAGGGGTATCACATTCTCTCTTTTTCATGAATGCTGATAAATTCCACTTGGACACATAAGTGGAAACACAGTTCTTGTGACAACAAAGGATTTTTGCTCCATCTTCCAAGAGAGGCTCTAGTCTCGCTCGAACATCTGGCTGCTCTCTCTGATTTTCTGAATCCTCCCACAATTTGAAAGACCTTTCTGACCTCCAGGACAGCTACGCAGGAAATCCTTGAAGAAACATTCGTCTGCAGCTTTTGTAGAACCTGAAAAATAAGAATTTTGTTTACCCATTCTTCAGAGTACAAATCGCATTGAAATAATTTATCCTCAGCAAATGAAAACTAAACAATGCTCACCTGGTATATTCTCCATATTCAGCAGTCAAAAAACAATTTTGGAATCAGCACAACCGAGACGTCATCAAACCACCAGGTGGGCAGCAGCATCAGCAATAATCTCAACAACCTGAAAAAAATAAGAGGAATAATTAGACATATTAGAATTCACCTTACCATGGGGAAAATAATCCCTGATTTCATTTTAAGCACTATAGAACTACTCATTCTCGCCCAAAACCATAAAAACGACAGTAAGATCACCAAAATATCTCCATGACTGCCCGGGATATGGGATATTCCTTATTTCGGGGGGCGTTTGACCTCCACTGACCTTGAGTATTGACGAATGTGGGTCATCATCCTAAAAACCCATAGAAATGACACCAAGATCATCAAAATCCATCAAGTATTGACCAGGATATGGGATTTTTCAGTTTCGCCGGCCATATTGAAAGCCAAGCTGGGGTCAGGTGTACACCCGACCCGATGGATTCTTGAATGGGGTGGTATAAGCTTTCAAAATATGTTAAAATTTGCTTTATAACAAACAATGCAGGGTTCCAGTAAAATCAGGGTCTGTGCTACCGGACTACTAATGTTCATTGCCAATTAACCTTGGTTTACCTTGGTTTTGTTTCCTCCCGAATTGTTCATTCTGACGAAGGTCAGGCTTGTCACTACCTTAGCCCTACAGTTTAACGTGGAATTCGAACCACGCCCCACCGGCACCCCAGCGTCTTAAACACAGGTGTGTGTATATAACCCTGAGTATCCTAGTGGTTGTCTGTCCTTTATGCAAGCACAAACCGTTTTGACCTAGAGCTACCAAATTTGGCACGGGGACCTCTTATGGGATGAAGAATGTCAACACAGAGTCGGTCAGCCTGTCTGTTTGTATTACGGGCGGCAATGTGAAGCTCAAGATTTTCATGACTGTGTTCTTTTCTATAGTTTTGTAGTCAGGGGGGTTTTGGGGGATATCTGATCAGATTCAGAAATCTTGACACAATGTGAAGCTCAAAATTTTCACGGCTGCGTTCTTTTCTGTAGTTTAGCCCGTCTGTTTGTGAAATTTATCCCAGGCAGTAATGGTGGAAGGGTGGGGGTGAGGGTAATGGGGGAGGGGGTTAGCCCCCAAGTTGCATAAAGGGAGGTGAGGGGGTTTTGGGGGCATTCAGTTGACCTAACCGGGCATTCAATTAACCCGGGCAACGCCGGGTACCTCACCTAGTATATATATATAATTAGGGCTGGCAGGTCGGACCCGGACCTGGACCCGATAGTGAATTAGAAAAAAGACCCGGACCTGAAAGTGAACTTTAAAATTGACCCATACCCAGACCCTACCCGCGAGTGAAAGACCCGCACAGCCGGCTTTTTAGTTTACAAAATTTATGTGTGCGCCTTCAAACTGTGTCACTGAGTGCGAAGTTTGATGCAGGTGTGATACAGTTTGAAAAATGTCCTCGCCTCGCGAAAGAGAGAGATTCAGCTGGGAAACTGATCCATCAAGATCCCATGAAATGGTTGATGGAAATGGGAGGAGAATTAAAACAGGCAGCCTTGGTAGCATTGTCTACTCCGTGCACACAAGTTAGCGTCGAAAGATTGTTCTCCGCTCTAAGCTTCATTCTGAACCCGCAAAGAAATTCTCTTTCTCAATTCATTATTAGACGCAGTATTGTTTTTGCGATCGAACGGTGTTGGGGAATAAAGTCTTCTCAAATAAAGTAGTGTAGAATAGTCCTAATAAAAATATTTCAGTTAAGAAGCGCATATATAACTGTGTATATTCAAAATAAAAAATCAGTTAAAAATTCAGAAATATCTCTCCTGTTTTGTTAAGATAAACAAAGCATTTAATTTTAATGCAAGATGATAATTTCCATTTGAGTTCACTCAAAAAAATATAGAATTTGTTTTCACAAAATTAATTAAAATTTAGAATAAGGGGGCTGAAGAGAGCAATCATACATCGTACTTTGCCCCTTAATAATGCATGTATAACTATACCTAGTTACTATTAAATATTAATACAATTAATACGCCTACTTTCAAACATTTCCAAAATCGGATTAATTAATATATGTGGTTAGGCTACTACCGTATAGCCATATAATGTTTTACTATGTTTCAGAAAACATGTTAATTAATGTAGCTACGGTAGCAGTCTTATTACCTATCCTATACCAGATTATAATTTTTACATTTTTAATAATGGACCCGACGCAGACCCGGGTCTTATACTGAAAGACCCGACAGGACCTGAAAGTGAACTTTCGGGTCCGACCCGGACCTGGACCCGGACCCGAAAGTAAATTAGAAAAATGACCCAGACCCGGACCCGACCCAAAAGTGATAGACCCGCACCGCCCTGATATATATATAAACAAAAAAAAAAATTTTTTTAATAGTTACCTAATAATATAATCAATGAGCACATCTCAGTGTTGAAAAACCATGTGGCCCAAACATATGTACCCAATATTCTAATTATTTGCCTTTAAAAATAGATAAATTTTGGAGGGACCATTTGAGAAGACTGGTTTTATTACTTCCGATGCCAACCAAGGTACAAACGTTTTGCAAAGTGATCCGCTTGATGATGTTCCTGTTTCAGAAAATATGACACGTAAAGATTTCAATCAGTTTGTCATAATGGATGAAGATTTAGAAGTGGTAGGGGAGTTAATGGATGTGGAACTTTTGCAAGAAACTACCTGCAGAAGTCGTGTAAACGGTTTAAATTCTGATTCAGAGTCAGATGAGGCAACATCAAAACTCTTAATGAAAGACAAAATACATATGGTCGAGATTTACTACATAAATTTGTACATGAAACAGGAATGATCTCGGTTACATTTAAGGAGGAGGAGGAGGAGGAGGAGGAGGAGGAGGTGGTGGTGGTTTTCATTCGAGCTTCCACACCAAACAACAGCGTACAATTGATTCTTTTCCAGGATTTTCCTAAGCCTATTTTTTTTAACAATACTTGAAATTTTACCTTTTGTTGTTATTACAAATACAGGAATAGTCATTGTTTTTTCTCTTAATGTGGTACCGGTAATGTAATATGCATACGAGATTTTCTTTATTACTTTTATAACACGTAAATTACTGTATTATATATGCCTACTTTTATGATCCTTTTAACGGGAAGTCCGGATAATCGGGATTTATTAGCTTCTCCCACAGTGTCCCGTTTAAGCGTATTTCACTGTATATAAATTTTTTTAGTTGAACGGAGTTCCTTTGAGCTGGAGCAGTCGCCTTCATACAAGATTGTTAGTTTTGTTATATTGTAAATGGAAGTACTCTGTACATTTCAGTGGATAAAATGTTAAGTACCATACAAATTTAAGTGTTTTCTGAGCAGCCAGTTCTCTCATTGCTAGTGTCTCCGAACAACTGATACAATGAGAAAACGGAAAGTAACATGACAACGGCTGCCCCCTTCTTTTAAAATGCGTATATTTATTGGAGTCGAATTGCACTGAATAGAGAGGTTACTTTTCGATACAAGATCCAAATACATTGAACATTTGTCCCAGCGATGAGGAAGCTCGCTAGTTCCTGCTACATAGAAATCAAGGTGATGGCTTTTCGAAGCTCGGCTGAAGAGTTCACTTCCAAGTTACAGTAGTTTCTCTGGCCCGAAAAGATCGCTTTACGAGACATCAAGACTGTTTGCGGAATCAGGTTCTTTAAATTGTTAACCTCTTGAATGTTATGTTGATTTTCAAAATGCTGTCACCATTTACCAGTTTCTGTTACAGAAACAAATGCTTTAATGTGTGAGTTTCTCATGTCGATAAGTGATATTATTATTTCACAGAATTAAACTAAATAGTAATGTCTCAATGGAAGTGTATGCCTGTCTGAAATATTTCCGACAATTACCTGTGTAGTTGTGCGTGTCCACGAGAGCACACGCATCCGAGCTATTATACATCTAGCTACCCGGAACCCAACGTTATTATTTGATGGAAGTCCCCAAATCTTGCTTTCTTTAAGAATTTAACTTTCTAAAATATCCTTTTCCTCATGACAGAGGCGAGAGCTCACGGAACAAGTTTCATGCCCTTCTCACGCGACGAAGAAGAGCGAGCCGCTCAGCAACAGCTGCTCAAAGACCTCGGGGCTGAAACGGCGAAGGCCACACTCACCAAAGAGGCGCTCAAACGTAAAAGGCAAAAACTGATGAAAGAAAGATTGACCAAAGTCAGGCAGAAGAAGCGGCTTAAAATGGGACTACCTATGAATGGTGAGTTCAAACATTTTTTTTCTCATTTTAAAATTTAGTTGAGGGATTGGAAAGGGAAAAAAGGTAATAAACTGGGTGACTTGGAGCTAGTGGGGATTGAACCGCCTTACGTGGTTTCAGAGTCAGCACGCTACCGATTGCGCCATCCAAAAAAAGTTCGTTCAAGCGAAACCAATATATTTACGTTGTTTGACCATACTCAGCTAAACTTCCTTCCCTTGAATGTACTGAAATGCATTCACTCAAACCGCGTAAATACAGTATTGGCCTCTTGAATGAGACCGGCCTAACTTTAGACGGGACGGAGGTAGGAGTCGAATTGCAGTGGCTTCCGTGGCTTCGTTGGACTGAGGTTGGGGAGTTTACAGTTCTCTAGAATTTCTGCCAAAGAATGTAACGAAATTCTGAATAAATGGAGTTAACCTAATATGGTTATTCCAAAGTATATTTCTGGAGGTATACCCATCTGACCGACCAGATTATACGCATCTGGACCAATTACGTCTTCAAACTTTAAAGCGCGGACCAACAAAGCGAGTGGACAAAATAGCGGATTTTGCGGGGTTTTAAAGCTTTATAATTAATTTCCTAATTAAGGAGTGACTTTGGTTTCCAAATATATATTAGTTAAAGGCATATATATATACACACACACACACACACACACACAGGGTGGTCCAAAAGTCCCTATCTATTTTGCTGACATAATAGTATTTTAGGATAAAAATGTAGTAACATAATTAGATGTATATTTATTTATCAAGCTCTGGTCTAAGATTCGATGTGAGCACCATCAGTGTCTCTTAAATCTCAGATTTTTCCACTTCATTGTGGAACACATTCTCAAGCCGCTCTGGGGTTACTTTAGCGACTGTTGCGACAATGCGGGTTCGCAGATCCTGCAGGTCTGTAACTTTTGTTTGGTAAACCTCAGACTTTATAAAGCCCCACACAAAGAAGTCTAATGGTGTTAAATCCGGAGATCATGCTGCCCAGGGCCTGTTTCCACCACGTCCAATCCAACGGTTTGGTAAGAACTCATCAAGGTACACTCGAACGATGTTTGCATAGTGACATGGAGCTCCATCTTGTTGAAAGACAACACTGTCGAGAATGCTATGTGAACGAAGATGGGGGTTCAAGAAACTGCTGAAGCATGTCAAGATAAATTGCTCATGTCACTATAACTTCTGCAAAGAAAAAGGTCTGTAAATCTTCGATCTTGCCATACCCAAACAGATATTAACTTTAGGAGAATCTCGCTCTCATTTGTACAACTGTTGGTTTTTACTAGCCCAGCTACAGCAATTATGTCAATTAACCTTTCCGCATGTGTGGAATATCGCCTCATCTTTGAAGAGAATGTGGTTTTAATAAGTTTTTGGTATGAATTTTTTCAATAAATTCTGTGCACATGGCGACTCGTCTTCGATAATCCTCTTCGTGTAATTCTTGTAGCATTTGAATATGGTAGCTTTTCTTTTTTAATGTTTTATTTTAAAGTCCTCAGAACAGTCGTTTTTGGTATGCTCAGTCTACTTGATGCTGTTGGAGTTGACATTCTAGGATCTGTTTCAAAGGCATCTCTTACCAATTCAACATTTTCTTGAGAGGTACCTGGACAGACACAGACAGACAGTAGGCGGGCTGAGTGGACATCCAGATCTTGCTTCATTATGAACAGATCCTTTTCTTTTAAATTTATTGACCAGCTCGCGATTTGCTTTTTCTGTAGGTCCTTGTTTGTGGAATTTTGCGGATTTTTCTCGAATTGCTTTGCACTTCTTTCCTTGGCTACGTAACGTTACTACCATCACACGTTCTTGTACAGCCATCATCTATGGCCTGTAGAAAATAAAATAGAAATATTATTTCAGCCAAATAGATAGGGACTTTTGGACTACCCTGTATAGTAATTATTAAAAGGATATATTCAGTATAATAATATGATAGTGAAAAAAAATTATTTATATATATATAAAATATACGATGATGAAAATAACCACGAAGAAAATATTATTCACGTGATAATCTCAAAAGCAACAAAAAATCTGGCTAGTCCATTACCCAAATGATTTTGAGGACAGCTTCCCATTTGAGTTTCAGCATTTTGTACTGTTTGTCAAACAAAACGCTTTAGCTGACACTCGCCCATTAGGAGTACTACAGGAAATTCACAAATTGAGAGTTGTTTTCCCAAATGTTTTCATTGTTTATCGCATTTATTTGTTTTTGATGTCAAATGCAACTGTGGAGCGTTCTTTTTCTCATTTGAGCATAATTAAAAATGTTAAACGTCAAATGCTAACCTAAAAGAAATTGCAAAGTCTGTCATTGTTGTGCATAGAAAAGAATATTTCGCAGAATTTAAATACTGAGCTTGTGATTGGAAAATTTAGTGATATGAAGCAGCTAGCTCAAAAAAATTTTGTATACTGGTGGTGAATGATTTTGTGACCAACTTTGGTAGATTAGTAGTAAACTTGTATTTGTGTAATTGGTTTGGTGTAATTGTAGCAGCTTGGTATTTGTGTAAAACTTGCATTATTTGATTTAGAAATAAATGGTTTTATTAATTTACACGACTCGAAGATTTGTCTTGTTGAGGGACCCCAAGAATATTTTGGCCCCAGGGCACAAAAATCCTTAAAACGGCACTGCCCATGACATCTATGCTCACTGCTCAGCCTACTCATCTCTTGTTTGATGTTCTCTAACTTTTCTGGTCTATTCATTGTTCTTATATTCCACGGTCCAATCTTTACTCTTTTGTTGGTGTCGCAGGGAATTCCCCTGATGACGACCTGGGAATCCCTGCTGCTTCCCCTGCCGAGCGCGACATTGCCTATCCTTTGACTGGCAACTCCCTTTATGCTGTTATTCCTATTTCTCTCTGCGAGCATTTTCATGAGTTTAACAAGGGCATATTAGTGAAGTGGTTGCCCAATACCTTCTTCACCGCAGGATAAGTGAATTTAGTAACACTTGTCAAGGTTTGTGAACTTCCTCAGAACAGAGGAAGTATAACCTAAGACTTTTATTCTTCACATAAGCTCGAAATTAGGGTACAAAGTCTTCTAATTTCCAATTTTCTGCTTCGTAAGTTGTCTCTTCACATATAAAAGCTTGGAAATCACATCGAAATCAAAGTCTCTCTTTAATTAGGAAACTAATTATAAAGCAAAAATTACTATTATGTCCACTCGCTATTGATGCGAAATTCAAGATCGATGTTTCAGTCAGGAGGCGTATCTACATTTTAGAAACTAACCTATGTTAACCTAACTAGCAATCTTCTTGTCGATAGGGTGTGAAGTCAATCAGATCTTGTAGTCCCGCAATTTTTAATATACATTAAAATTTCAGAAATTACAGTATTTTGAGTACACTGCTGGGCTTGTGACTAAAAAATAGTTGTCTGTTCACTGTTTCCCAGTTAATCATAAGTTAGATTCAGAATATTGGAACAACAATCATTTTTTTGTAAGAAAAAAATGTTCTTCCCGGAATCGAGTCGAAAAATTTTCTACTGTTAAATAATTTGAACTTTTAAACTTTTTTTCAGCTATTCTCATTTAGTTGGTGCGAAGTCAGCCTGATAATATAAGTCACCATATCATGAGGTTTCATCCTATATGAAAATGCTACAGATTACTGTTAAGGAAAAAATATTGTATTTTATAATAATTAAGGTTTCTTTTTAAGAAACGATGATGACGTTGTGCTTATTGAATAGTAAGAAAGAAAATTAAGTTAAATGAAATAAAATTCCATTAGTACTATCAATAATAATAATAAATTAAGAGGATAGCCGCGACTTTTAGTACGATATAAATGATAAGAACTCCTTTATGATTAACAGTTTCATAGCAACGACTCCGTTTCAGGTTTTCCCCAGAGGAACTGTTCCACTAGTTATACCGGGTGTGTATGAAGTAACGAAGTGAAGAGTAATTGCTATTTACAAGTTAAAAAACAAGTTGAAACTAGTTTAAATCAGTTCAAATCGGATTTGTCTGCATTTGCGTACTTTATACATACCCAATACCTATATCCCATTACAATAAAACCTCATTAATGAGGTTTCCAGTTTCATAATTTGGAATATTCACACGGGGGGACGCTACCAATTAAATTTTGTATGAATTTTCATGAATGAAAAGGGCTTATGCTGTGACTTGCTATATTAGACTATGGTTACATCTCCACATCTTTAATTCTTTATTTACACACATTGTGTCTCCGACAACTCATTTGGATTCTTATTTTTCGTCTTCAGACGACGATGATAAATTGAAAACTCCTCCGGCATCCGACGAAGACGACGATATGAACGACGACCGAAACAATGACGTTATACCTGATGTCGATTCAGTAACGCCTGCCAACAGTGTAGTAGTCAAACCAGACCCTGAAAAGAAACCAACTCGTATCAGACAGTGGGACATCGGTAAGCCCGGAGTGGGCGCGACTATGTCTCAAGAACAGTGGATCGAATCTAGAAGAATAACGAGAGAGAACGAATTCGCTCCGCCATCCAGTTACCAAAGATCTCGAGAGATTAGTTCTTCAAAACACGCGAAAAGGGAGCCAAGGAGAGAGACGTTACCTCAACAGACGTCTTTCAGTCCTGTGTCTGAAGTTGAAGTGTTGCTGGATACAAAAAGGGAGGAAAGGAATTCCGACTTCGCCCCGCCTTGTAATTACGATTACTACCGACCAACCACGACGAAGAAGAGTTTTTCTCTGGGGAGCAAAATCGATTTAGAATCTGCCATTAGTCAAGGTCTTTCTCAGTTGAGAAAAGAATATTATGGAACAAATGATTGAGTTTATTTGAATTTATTTCCCAGTTCATTTATTGAAAATTCTTAATAAAAACTTGACTGAAATAGTTCATTCTAAAAATGTAGTTTTAAGCAACACTTGATTGAGGTGTTTTCAAGTTAGTAAATAAAGCAATGGATTAAATATGAAATGAAGTGTGTTTTTTTTAGGACTCTCCAAGTCAAAGATGGGATGGTTGAACTTTCCCGAAGTCAAAGAACTACAGCAGCAAGGTTTTTTATTTAATTACTACCCGCACCCTACCCTACCCTACCCTACCCTAGAGCTCGATGATTTCTGAAGCATCATGTAATGAGAAACCAGTTTGACTGTTCAGTTGTATGTGTGTAAGTTTCTGTATTTAAAATTGTTTGAGGATCCGAGACCGAATTATATTATTGAAAGATTTAAGAATTATTTTTACCCATATAAATTCGGCCAAAGCTGGGCACTTGCGGTTTTTTTTGCGGTACTACCGCACTACCAAACCGGTACCGCATAACGCAGTACCGCAAAGGATCGCTGAAAGTACAGGCTGTACTTTCAGCGATCCTTTGCGGTACTGCGTTATGCGGTACCGGTTTGGTAGTGCGGCAGTACCGCAGTACCGCAAAAAAACCGCAAGTGCCCAGCTTTGTTTAAAATTCCTGTGGCAAATGAGTAATGGACTTAGGCCGGGCTGCACACAGGATCGTCTTGCGACTCACCACTTGGGTCGTCAGTCGTAAGACGATCCTGTGTGCGGTTGGCCTTAATATATAGTCCAGGGGTCCCCAACCTTTTTGTGTCGAAGAGCACATTCAAGACTACCGGTAGTGCGGCGGGCACCATTTACTTTTTGGAGGCAAATTTATAGTTGGACTTAATAATGAACATAATACACAAAAAAAAACATTTAATTCCTATGTAAAATAATGAACATAATACACAAAAAAAAAACAAGGATGGGCTAACTAAGAATCTTAGAAAAATTATCAAAACGATAACTTAATTTATTTATAAAGAAATAATTATTTTTAAATAAATGAGCATCTGTTTCTGTAATTAACTACTAAAATTTAATAAAATGTTAAGTATGTTACATATTTTAAATATTTAGTAACTAAATATTTAAAACATGTAACATACTTAACATTTTATTAAAAATTTAAATAAAAACTTATCAATCGTAGTCAGTCAGTGGCGGGCACACGCAAAAGGGTCGGCGGGCACGGGGTTGGGGACCCCTGGTATATACGGTAGGTACTTGAAATTAGCAGTAGGGTTTATATACCCGTTAAGCCGAAATAGAAATCTTTCGTTAATTTTTATTTATTTAAGCAGCCCAAAACATAAAAGACTTACGAATCATGGAATATCTCTCCACCGAAAAGTAAGTACTTATATATATATTGTAAAAATTAAATTAGTATATATGTTACGTGTAATATGGATAATTGGCTAACGTTAACATTACGCGAGGTATTACCTAATGTGCACATTAGAACTTTACCTTAGGATAGGTGTTTTTCTGAATGTTTGACTGTTAAACACCTTGTTAGAAAATCTAGAAGAGGAAGAACCATTGTTGTCCCAAGGCGATACGATGACTAAGCTGATTGATGCAGCATTGCTTGTATATATTAAGTTAAGGTGTATATATATCCATCTCATAATTGTAAGGTTAGTGAAAAATTAAATTAATTTAGAACTAGCATTTTTGAGCTCTTGTGGCATCGTTGTTTGGTCACATTGTTGGCATCATTTTGGGATGCTGCGCGTCCTTTCTACTCGTTTGTGGAAGGTCGTACGTAAAGGTGTGGTTTGATAGAGAGCTCTCTTGCAATTCAGTTTGGTTGTTTAGATACATGATTGTTGCATCGTACAATAGTCCAGGTTGCGTTGTTGTTGCAAGGTTCATAAAGAAGACCACAAATAGTACCCTTTTGTTTACCTTTTAAGTTCATGTAATTTAAGGTCTAAGGTAGGCCCGCATCGAGTCAGCAACCCTGAGGTTACCCTGAGGTAGGACCTAATAGGATCTCAAATCCGTAAAGTTTAATTTAGCTTAACTTGGGCTTTAGGTAGAACTTGCCCTTTAGAATTTGGCCGTTCACGGCTCAGCTGGGATTTCGAACCCGACAAATAAATAAAATAACACACCTAACCCAAGCTAAAGTTCTAATGTGCGCATTAGGCAATACCTTGCGTAATGTCAATATTAGGCAATTATCCATATTACGTGTAACATATATATCGTAAAAATTCAAATAGAATATATATATTTTCTTTTCAGTATATCGAGAGACGTCATGATTCCTAAATCTCTCAAATTCATTCATTATTCATGGTGATCAAGCTAAAAGTGTTCAGTTCAAAGTTTGTTATATACTGTACTTTGCACTGCACACTTAAGTTAATCACCTTGTATTTTAGCCTAAATTTAATTGAACCGTACCTACACCTAGTTGATCCACGCTCGCAGAATAGCCTGTAAATGATTTCACACACGATTTTCAATAGAGTTTTTGAGCTAAGGAAGCTGAAGGACCCACTTAGATTTTGAATGCAGCTTCACAAATTTGGTCTAGCTGACTGGATATGAAGCTTTAAAATTTTGATGACGTACTTTTGGTCAAAAAAGAGGAAAAGCCATTGTTATTCGAACTCATTTTTTGGGCTTTTGTGGCATAATTTTTTGGGGATACTGGCAGCGGCATTTCCCCTTTTGTTGAAAGTGGCACTGATAGGGTGTGGTCCTATAGAGTTTTGCAGTTCAGTTTGGTAGTCTAGATCAGTGGTCGGCAACCTCTGGCCCGTGGGCCAATTGTAGTATATATATAAAATAATAAATATTACAGTATTACATGAAGAGTTTTTTATTTTAAAATGTCCCGAAAATAGTGTATTTTGATTTAAATTTTGAACATTGACCCATTATCAAATTACCAAAAAATCAAATTGACCCAATTTCAAAAAAGGTCGCCTACCACTGGTCTAGATATAGGATTGTTGCATCATGAAATGGTGCAGGTTGTGGTGTTGCAAGGTTCAGAAAGACCATAAATAGTGCCCCCTTTTTTATTTGTTAACTGAGGCCTAAGTAGGTTCGCGTTGCGTCAACAACCCTGAGGTAGGACTGAATAGGAACCCCGGTCCCTGTGTCTGTTTTAGTCTAGTTGAACTTAGGCTATAAGTTAAGGTTAACCCTTTAGCAGTAGCGTACTAAGGGGGGTGCGAGGGGGGCGGTCCGCCCTGGGTGACAGCACAAGTTTTCAAACCAAATGAAAAATTCGCCAAAGAAAAAAAATTTAAATGTTCAAACTATTACAACAGCTTAATGTTAATTTCCACTATAAAATAATTTTATTTTTATTGTCAATACAAAATTTACAAACAAAATTAAATATTTGATAAAAATTACATCGAAAGGCGAACGTTTGTTGACGTTTTAGTCATCAGTTTGTTGAGCATAGCCAGCTGGCTGCAACTGACATTCCAAGTCTTGTTCACTTGACACTGTGACTCCGCATACATGAGGTATGTTTCATTAAATAATTATGATAAAGCATAAAGTGCTGGTGTTTATAACAGTATCATGGTACTTATACCAATATACCAGTGTCCAGTAATTTTTGACAATGTGGTATCATAGTGATGTTTAAGTGTTTATAAATGCGTTGTCGTGATGTTATAAAAAAATAATAATAATAATAATCACAGACAATTTGTTCAGTTAATGTATTTCAAGTCATAATAGTTCATGCTTTATACCTTTTGATTTTAAAAGTTTGCAGAAAACATCCACTATGAAGCGAAATGGACCCAGTGGATTCCAACAAAGAAAAGTGAAGGCAAGAGAAGAGGTGGCTCTGGCAATGTCCGGATCAATTTTGAAATATGTGACGCCTTCAACATCAAGTGCAGTAGGAGAAAGTCCTGAAGATATTCAGCCTGGTGAATCTGAAGGGCAAATACAAGAAGCATCTTCACAAGAGGATTCAAATGAGAGAGAGCAAGGATTGGAGGATGGCAATTCATCTTCTAAAAGCAGTGAAACTGATGAAGAGGAAGGAGACGCCAGCAGAAATCCACACCAACAGGAGGAAGACTCTGATGAAGGAGGAGACGGATAGCTTTTCAATTTATTCTGATGTCGCTGCCTGGCCAATCCCGGTTCCAAATGACTTGAGAGTTGATCTTATGAAGAGGGGAGGTGAACCCTTCCAAAATAGGGATGAACCTTTCAGTGCAGTTCAAAGACAAAGAGAGAAATCCAAAGGGAAGAGCCGACAGCTGACCACTGCATGGTTCTATAAGGCTCTGCCAAATGGCGAGAAAGTTTTGAGAACATGGATGGTTTACTCTTCATCAAAAGAAAGTTTTTGTTTTGTTTTTGCTGCAGACTGTTAGCTCTTGATGACAAAGGAATTGAAACATCCAGCTTTGTCACTGGGTTTCAAGCATGGTGGAAGCTAAACCCAAAGGTGTCTGACCATGAGGCTTCTTAGCAGCATCTCTCATGCCTGGAGAAATGGAAGACCTTGGGAGCAGGGTTGAAGCTTCAAAAAACCATTGATCATGTTCATCAAGCAACAATGGACAAGGAGAAAAAGAAATGGAGGGATATTTTACATCGCCTCTTGGACGTAACCTTGTTTCTGGCTCACCAGAATCTTCCATTTCGTGGTCACAAAGAGGACATGTCATCAGCAAACAAAGGAAACTTCATGGAATTGGTAGAGTTGCTGTCAAATTATGATCCAGTTTTGAAAGAACATTTTGTAAGGATTAAGCATTCTATTCCATCTGGTAGGAGAGTGGCTTCGTATTTATCTCCAAAGATTCAGAATGAGTTCATTTGCCTTTTGGGGAATTACGTCAGAGAAAATAGTGGCTGATATCAAGAAAGCAAAGTATTTTTGGATTCTTTTTGACAGCACTCCTGATGTGTCCCACACTGATCAGATACGTCCATATTGAATGTGACAAAGTTGAAGTAAAGGAATCATTCTTGGGCTTCTTCCCTATTGCCGGAAAGACTGCTGCTGAGCTCACGGGGGATATCCTGAGACATCTGGAGAGAGATGGACTGGACATAAACCTGTGCTGTGGTCAAGGATATGACAACGCTGCAACTATGGCTGGGACTCATGGTGGTGTTCAGTCAAAGATCAGAGATATTAATCCCAAGGCTTTGTTTGTGCCTTGTGCAAATCATTCTCTGAACCTTTGCGGAGTGCACTCATTTGGAAGCGTTTCTTCATGTGTGACTTTTTTTGGAACCTTAGAGAGAGTCTATTCCTTCTTTTCAGTCTCAACTCATCGATGGGAAGTGCTGATGGAGAATGTAGGCATGACAGTCAAAAGACTTCCCCAGACAAGATTGAGTGCTCATTATGACGCTGTGAAACCAGTGAAGGCAAATTTTGAAAAGCTGACCTCAACCCTTGAAGTACTGTACGATCCCAAAGAAAATGTGGACACAAGAGGATCAGCTCAGATTTTGCTCTCTGCTGTATGTGATTTCTCTCTTTTGATTTACCTTTCTTTCTGATGTGAAGTCCTGGAAGAAATTAATCTCACACACAAGTATTTGCAAACAGTTGGAATCAGCCTTGAAAAGTGCATTGTGAAGCTCCAAGCTCTGAAACTGTTTCTTGAAGATCAGCGCAATGAAATTGTGGAGAGGGCCATTCATTATGCAACTACAAAGTGTGAGGAAATGGACATTTCTATGGAGAGAAGAGGGAGAGTAAAGCTCCGAAAAAGGATGCCAGGAGAGATGGCAAAGGATGCTGGTCTCACATTGCCAGAGGAAGTAAAAAGGGCTATGTTTAAATGTCTTGATCGCTTTCATCAAGAATTGGAGATTCGTTCTAAGGCAATGGATCAAATTCTGTCAATCTTCGCTGTTATTCAGCCAAACACTTTGGTTGTTGCAACAGAAGAACTTCAGAAGTATATTCCAAATTTGACCCAAATTTTCGTTGAATTCTATGATGAAGATCAGCGTGGAAATTGGACGACTTCGGAGGCATTTGGAAGCTGCCAAAATCAGCGTTGAAGAGGCAAAGAAATGGACAGCATTGCAGTTTCTGGAGTTTATTGTGAAATGGGATTTTTGTGAATCTTTGCCAAGCTTGTCACTGTGTTTGAGATTCTTTTTGACTGTCTGTGTGTCTATTGCTTCATGTGAAAGAAGTTTTTCCAAATTGAAATTGATAAAAAATTTCTTTCGATCCACCATAAGTCAGACAAGATTGACAAATCTGGCTTTACTTTCAATTGAACATGAATATGCAAAGAAGGTGAATTTTGATGAGGTCATTGATCAATTTGCAGAAATTAAGGCTCGAAAGCAGAGACTGAATCCTCTCTATTGAGACTGGATTTCTTGTTTTTTTTGTATAAAATAAAATGCAGTATTACCTGTTCACTGAATTTTTAATGTCCTGCATTTTTCTTATTTCCAATTTGCTTATGACAGTACTGTACTGTTTAAAAATCTACTTGCAAACATAATATATTTTTCTGTGTTTAAATTTTAAAATTATTTATGGGGGTGCCAAAGGAAAGATCCGCCCCGGGTGCCAAATACTTTAGGTACGCCCCTGCCCTTCAGCACTTGGCCATTCAAGGCTCATCTAGGATTCCGAACCCAATCAAAGAAAAAGTAACTGCACAACTCCTCTTTACAATATTTCCTTTTGCCCAGTTTGTAACTTCTAAAAACGCAGTCTTTTCCCGTTTCTGTGAGCCCTCCAGGTTCTCAACTCCTCGTTTAAACTTTTATTTGGCTGAAGAATTTTCAACCAATGTTTTCCCCATTTTAGTATTTTTAATAATTGTATTTTATTAAAACTAAATTATAAACATAAGTAATAAATTAACTAAACTTCGTGTTTCCATCTCTGTGAATTAAAAGTGTATTCGAGACATATTAGTATTTTTTGTATGTGATAAAAAGTGACAGACATCGGTTAATAATACAGTATTTTAGGCCTACTACTCTGAAGTGTACCCATAACTAAATATCGCCATACTACCTTAACCCCAGAAGGCCAGTGTGGGACTGCGCGCACAGCGCCAAGTGTGGAAACTACGTAACTACAATGAAAATTACATTTATAG
This sequence comes from Bathynomus jamesi, assembly GCA_023014485.1. Taxonomy (NCBI): domain Eukaryota; kingdom Metazoa; phylum Arthropoda; class Malacostraca; order Isopoda; family Cirolanidae; genus Bathynomus; species Bathynomus jamesi. The sequence continues at coordinate 279,540 of JAJOZX010000705.1, read as the reverse complement.
ATTAACTTAAACAATTTATTGTTAACAAACAAAAAATAGCTTGCGTACCATTAAAAATTAATGTACTGTGATTGTAATAGGCCACACTGGCTTTCGAGAGTTAAGTGTTTCAAGGTTTAACGTTCAAACAAATTGGAGATATTCAGTAATATCAAAGATAAAGCAGATTCATTAATTCGTCAAATACACTTTGATAGCAATTCTGAATCTGTTTCATTCGATTATATCTCGAGCGGTGGTAGAGAAGTCTGCCGTCGATGCTTGGGTGTGCCCATGAAAATTAACAGACCCAAGAACCCAACATCCTCCTCGAACCTGACGTTGTTCGTTTCTAACATTACAAGTAAATTAACTAAACTTTAAAATAATTAAAAAGCCTTCCCCTAAAAGAAATTAACTCACGATTCAATTTTTAAGTTCACATTACTGTTAGACAACTATATCTATTCTAACTTTCCTTCCTCCACCGTAGGAAGGTCCCAAACTGCAAAAATTATCTGGTAGTCAGGTTTGAATTGAACTAGGCCTATCAGAATTTTAACTAGGATATTCCAAAAATTACCTTCACTAGACATTACCGGTGATAGTTTTCGCTGCGTTAAGAGATTAGACAAACAAGACCACCTTCATCTAAATCCATGTTAGGAACTTGAAATAAGAGAAAAAAAAATTCCAAATGATCTTTAATATTATTCTTTGTAATTCTTTCTAGTATCTTTCCCACCAATGATGTTAAACAAACAAGCCTATAATTTCCTACCTCTTTACTACCCTTTTTGTAAATGGGTACTACATTCGCTTTTTCCATTTATCAGGTACCTCTATATAATTAATAGGCCGAGCAAACAAAATAGTTAGTGCCTCAGATAAGCTATCCTATTCTTCTCAGAGAATCTAAAGAATTAAAAATCAAAGTTATTAAAATGTTCTTTAGTAAACACAGAGCTGAAATAATCATTCAAAATACTAACGAAATCCTGATAATTTTCAAATATCCTATCAAGTTTTATTGGGCCAATCCTATCACGTTTTTTAATATTGTATTTATGAAAACTAAAGAATGTCTTTGGGTATGTATTGCAATTTCTAGCTAGATTTATTTCACTATGCCTTTTGCCCTTCCTAACCAAACTTTTTAACTTACTTTTCAAATGCCTATAATTTATCGAAGTCCACAAGGTTATTACTGCTTTTAAATTCCCCGAATGACCTTTTCTTATTTTTAATAATTATAGTTACTTCCCTATTCCACTGCAATGGTTTCCTAATCTTATTTCTAATAGTTTCGAAAGAAATACATCTGCACTGTATATCCTCTAACAAAATTTTTAATCTAGACCCCATCTCAATAGCGTTTTTATTGACAAATTCCTTATCCCACTTTACTGAGCCTAACAATTTAAATTGTTAGGCTTTGAGAAGCAAGGAACTGGTCACTATTCCCTAGTGACTCTCCTACTGCAAGTTCCCTAACAGAACCAAATCAAAGATTGTTTGGTACCTAGTTGGTTTGCCTACAAATTGCATTAGAAAGCGAGCATTACAGCACTCAATAAAGAAGTTACCTTCCCTATTATTTCTTTCTAAAAGCTTTTAGTCTATATGAGGCAGGTTGAAATCTCCCAAAATTAATGTTCTAGCACTACAACCTTTATTTATTTCCTGAACCATACTATCATCAACTTCCTGGGTTTTGTTTGAAAGTCTGTAAAATGAATCTATCCGAATGTACTCTTGATACACAAATATCAACCCAAATTAATTCCACCCTGTTGTCTAATTTAATAGTACTATCGTTTTGAGCTGAAGTTAAATAATTTTGAATGTATAAGACCAAACCATGCACGCCCCCTGCCTGTCCATTCTCTGATAAATACATGCTGTATAGCCATTTAACTCGTACTCTGCTCTAGTGTCATTGAATACTGCATCACTAATCCGAGCCTCACTAATACAGATTATATCCCGATTCTCACTAATCATATAACTAAATAAATAATAGTTTTCTTATTCCAAAGACTCCGTGCAGTCTTATAAAAACACTTCAACCCCTCATTATCAACTGTTTCACTAGTTTTTGCTACATAGTTGATATGCCTATTCCTGACATATTCTGTATTTAAGACTGTAACACTATTAACTTTCACATACCCTGTGATTTATGACCTGTTAATCTAAAGTTATCTTTCAAAACCCCAAAGAACTCGGATTGTCCTATAAAAGTCTTTCACATAAAGCAGTTCCTTTTCTATTAAGATGTAATCCCAGGGTGCTCAAACCCTGGCACAGTGTGACTGACGATGGCACATGAACATTCAAGGCAAATAAAAAATCAATGGTTATAATGCTGCACTAGCCTGAATTCAGAATGCACTAGTGCAAGCAAAAGATTTGAAAATTTTCGGAGTGGTAATTGGCAACTCTTCTAAGACTGCCTGGAGCGTTTGCGCAGTAAGATTTAAAATTCAGTTACTGAATAATCATTCATGTGTTAAGTGCGTCATATTTGACAAATTGGCTGGAGGGAAGCAAGTACACAAGGCTTTGTAATGCAGGTACCGTAAAGAAAATGTTATAGTTATACACACGACATTTATTGCTTTACTAATAATGCAATTTATTTGTACAATATAAAAAATTATATTAATTTAGGCCTATTCGATATAGTCATAGTGGCACATTGCGTTTTGCATTTTGGTAAAATGGCGTAAAATAGCACACGATTGCCATAAGTTTGAGCACCACTGATGTAATCCATCCTTACTATAAAGGTCCCTCTTTTCATTAAAATTACCCCACAAATCTATGAACTCAATCACTTTGCTACACAGCATCTTTACTTTATCACTTAAGGCTAAAATTCTACTTGTAAATCCTGTTTACCCCAAACACTTGGTAAAATGCCCAGTACATAACACTTGCTCTGCCTATTTTTTAAAGTTTCAATCATTTATCTGTAGCTATGTTTAACCACTTCAGAATTTCTGTTTAACTTAAATCTACCTTCTTTATATTTGCTCGTTAAATCATTTATACCTCTGTAATAACGTGGGGGTGTTAGACCCCGTTAGGTATTAGGTTATTAAATAGACGATAAAGGTACAGGTGCTTTGATTTAGATCTTCTTTAGGGCCTACCATAGGTGCCAGCGTCCCACAATGACCTACCTAATTTCCTAACTTTACTAATTTAGAAGCTATAGACATTGCCCCTAACTGATATAATAATTGGACAACTTTAAACTTTCCTTTAGCCACTTTAGAAGCATCACCAAATTAACTTAGCACCAACGATTTAGTCAGATACAAAAACACATGCTGGTTTAGCGAGCCCATTGACCAAACAGACCTCGTTCTGCTGTTTATCTTTTTGTTGCCATTCAGCTTTCTTTTAGTGACTTTTAGACTATATACATATATATATATATATACATACATACAAGTCACCTCACTTCTCCCCAACAAGTTGAGTCTGTCTGGGGGGTGAGAGACCCTAGAGGACCTTCGGAGCGGGGTTGATGTAGTAGGAATAGATGCAACCTGCATAGGCAGGCGAATTGAACCATTTTCGGGAGGATCGGGTCTCCCTTCCAGAAGACTGGTCATCCTGCAATTCAATTTCCCATTTCTTGTCCTGATGGCGTTTAATAGAACGACCATCTTTTAGTTGGCACTTGAAGGAAACAGGGCCCATTCTCTCCTGCACCGTTGCAGGAACCCATTTTGGTCCAGCCCCATAGCTGCGAATCATAACTGGATCATTAGGTTGCACTTCTATAACTCCTTTTTTTTTTTTTAGTGTCATGATACAACTTGTTTTTCTTGATGGCGTAAAACTTGTTGTAACGTTTCGTTTGGACGTAACAGATCGAAAACTCAACGAATTCCCCGGCCAATCATGAGTTTAGAAGGAGACCCCCGTCGTTGTGCGAGGTGTTAGTCGATATTTAAACAGAAATTTATCCAGTACCACTTGCATTTCCTCCCCATGAGAATGACGCAAGGCCGACTTGAAAGTACTGACCATGTTTCCCGCGAGACTGTTAGTAGACGGGTGAAAAACATTAGACCGGACATGTCTAATGCCATTTAGATGAACAAAAGAACGAAATTCCTCACTGGTAAAACAAGTACCATTGTCGGAAACCAGAACTACGGGTAAACCCCATCGAGCGAAACACGAACGGAGTAAGCGAATAGTAACACCCGAAGTCGTGAAAGTGGTTGGAAAAATTTCCACCCACTTAGAGTAGGCGTCCACGTTGACTAGGAAATAGGTATTATTTATAGGACCTGCATAGTCAACGTGGATCCTATGCCAAGGTATAGTAGGCCACTCCCACGGATGAAGTGGACTTTTCCTTGGGAGATCTTTGTTCTCTAGGCAGTTTTGACAGGAACGAACCAATGATTCGAGTTTTCCATCTAAACCGGGCCACCAGAAATAAGCTCTCGCCAGCTCTTTCATTTTTGTTGCACCCATGTGTTCACCGTGAAGTTCCTTCACTAAATTCGACCTGCCTTCATTCGGAATTATCACACTGTGGCCCCCATAAAAGACCCATTTTGGATTGACAATCCAGACTGACGTTGATAAAAAGGCTGTAATTCACTCTCAACCTTAGTAGGCCAACTAACTGAGCAGTAATGGATGACCCTAGACAGAATAGGGTCTGATTTTGTCCACTGCTCTATCTGTATTGCAGTTACTGGAATAGAGTCCAAAAACTCCACCAAGTGAACCCATTCTGTAGGTATAGGTATGCATTCATTTGGATTTTCTAAAGGCAACCTACTTAGAGTATCAGCCGCACCTAGAAGTTTACCTGACCGATGTATTAAGTCAAATTTATAGGCTTGTAGAATCAATGCCCATCGTTGAATCCTACCTGAGGCCATAACTGGAATATTTTTAGTTGGTGAAAATAAATCTAAAAGAGGCTTATGGTCAGTAATTAGTTTGAATTCATGACCCCATAGAAATGAAATTTCTTTACTGCAAATACTAAAGCTAAGACCACGTTCAAGTTGTGCCTATCGCCTTTCAGTCTCAGTTAGTGTTCTAGAAGCAAAACAGATAGGCCTATCTACACCATCAATGTGGTGAGATAACACTGCCCCAATTCCACAAGAACTGCTATCCGCTGAAACTACGAGAGGAAGTTTAGGATCATAATGCACAAGGAGAGTGGACTTTAGTAGTACGTCCTTTAAAGCCTCAAATGCTTCCTTTCGGGTTTTCTCCCATCTCCACTGTTCCCTAGATCGTAATAACTTATTTAGGGGTTCAAGGAAAGTCAGTGCATTAGACAAAAATTTCCTGTAAAAGTTTAGGAGACCTAAATAAGCTTGTAACTGTGTGATTTTTTGTGGAGGTGGTGCATTTTTTATTGCTTCTAGTTTATCCACCGTTGGATGAATGCCTGAGGCATCTATGCGGAACCCCAAATATGAAACCTCATTAGTGACCCAAGAACACTTCTTTTTTTAGCTTAAGTCCGGCATCCTGGAGTCTCTTTAGAACTGTTGTTAATCTAGTTAGGTGTTCTTTTTTATGTGAACCTGAAATGAGGACATCATCTAGAAAACAAAGTACACCCGGAATGTGACTGTGGTGCCGCGTTTGTTAGCGGGCTAAAGATAAAGTAAAGGCCAATTTGAGGCTTTATTCAACATAAACATAGCATAGATCTGAAACACACAAAACAATAATTAGTAAAGACTTGTTACACAGAAAACAATAATTAGTAAAGACTCATTACATTCCTCTCTTCTTTTATAATACGTGATCACAGAAAACAATAATTAGTAGACTTGTTACACAGAAAACAATAATTAGTAAAGACTCATTACATTCCTCTTTTCTTTTATAATACGTGATACATTGCACGGTAAGAAACAAAACGACAAGTTCAAGATATTTTGGAAGAAAGAAGAGTCTACAAGTTTAGGCGTTGAGCTGGGTATCTGATTCGAGTGCTTCTTCTCAGAGGGGGACTCGTCTCGGAGGTTACTGACACAGGTGGGCCCCTCTCGACTTCGACTGGAGTCGCTTCGACGGGAGCTGTTGGGACCATGTGTCGGCGGATCTCAGCGGGTTCTGAGTCGTCCGTTAGCGGGGTGGAATTGATTGGCGGACTGGGTACGGGGGTTTCATAGTGATTCGTGTCATCCGTATTGCTACGTCCCGCCGGTGCCAGGTCCCTGATGGATACGGTATCTTCTCTCCCATTCGGATGCCGTATAAACGCGTAGTTGGGGTTTGCCTCAATTAACTCAACTTCCTCGACGAGGGGGTCGTTCTTGGATCGGCGAATGAATTGGCGAAGGAGTACAGTTCCCGGAGAAGACCCACGTCGGTAGTGCAGAACCGGTAGAAGTACGCCGCGGGTGCGTGAATAGACGCTCGTGAGGAGTTTCGTTCGTGGCCGTACACAGCAGCGATCTAATCGAGTGCAGCGCGTCTGGTAGGACGGACTCCCATTGCGACATCGGCAACCCGCGATCTTCTATGGCTAGTTTGATGGTGTTCATGATGATTCCATTGTAACGTTCGCATTGCCCGTTCCCTTGGGGGTGATACGGCGTTGTGCGACTAGTCGCGATACCATGTTTAGTTAGGAACAGTTTTAGTTCCGAAGACATAAACGATGTCCCTCGATCTGTGTGGATGTAAGAGGGAGTTCCGAAGGTAGAAAATAACTCGGTGAGACGGGCGATAACGGTTGACGTGTTCGTATCACGGCACGGGAAGGCAAAAGGAAAGCGTGAATACTCGTCGATTACTGTTAGGATGTAAGGTTATGGAAAACTGATGAGTGGGTAGTTGGGAGGTAACGAAAATGGTTCACTGAGTAGGTAGGTAGTTAATCTAACAATCATTAAATTCCTTTTATGTCAATAACTGGGTGGATGAAACCAATTGGTTGCTCACCAGAGTTATTCTCCACACTAGTATTTATATACTGTGTGGGAGGAGCGTGCTCGGTAGTGGAGATACATTACCGCTCAACCAACCGAGGAATAAACCAAGACAACGCTGGTACGAGAAGCCCCGCGAAGAGGAGAACAAAGGGGGAACGAAAACGAAGAACGGGGCGAGAGGACGTACCAGCAAAGTGCGCTCTCGAAAACATAACCGGAGAAGGGAGACACTCCGATAACAAAAAGTAAGTGACTAATTGAGTTTTTACACCAAAGTTAATCTCATTAAATTAAGCTGGGTCAGACAAGTTAGGCCTACATTGTGGCCTAAGACCCAGCATCAACTCATAGCTTAACAAAGGTGAAGGTAGATTGCCCTAACCTAATTCTTGTGAGGAATCCTACTGTGGACCTCAATTTATCTGCCCGCTCTGGACCATTTCCGGAATCTCTAGGCTGACCCCTCTAGGCTAGACTTGATCTACTCTATAGTTAGACTGGAGATATAAGGGTGGGTTAATTGTGGACCAATTCATACAGAGCATTTTTCGCATTGGTGGTCCGTGTGTGGGGAATTTACAAACCTTAAGCTTACTTAACAAAAAATTGCAGAATTAGGCTAAATAGCCTAAGTCTAGCCTAAGCCTAAGCTAATCAAGCCTAATTAGGTCTACAACCTAGGGCCTAACTAGGAAACATTTACATTAAAGGAGTCTCATTCTCTTATAAGCTTAAACCTGAGTGACACACAAGTACTTGGGGGGGATTAAACCAAATTTGAACTTGACTGTTTTGTCTGTGCTCTCTCTTCTCTGGTAATTTTCTTCTTGTCCTCTATTTCATTACGATCCCCAGTTAAACAATTTTGACTTAGACATGGACAGTGCAGAATTGAAAAAGTTAAAAAAGAAAAGGGGGGCAAAGTTGGGAGCTGTTACAAAGGCTGTGAACACTTTTAACAATATTACACAACCAGGTAAGAAAAATATAGAGTGTGTAATTATTAAATTAGAAATTAAAAAGAAGGAAATAATAGCCATTAATGAGAGTATTTCAGAGTTAGTTGAATCCGAAATGGCTGAAGAACAATTGATAGACCTTTACGCTGATGATGATGATCAGGTAAGCTCAATTGAACAGCAAATAGGGGAACTACGGTCTCGGTTGACTGACTTAACACCAAAAAAAACCTAATTCTGATTTTAATCAAAGTAGGGCTAACCTTCAACAAAATTTAAGTGGCATGCAAAATCCTGAGTCACAAGAATTGAGGGCTCAGTTACCCATTTTGCAAATACCAACATTTGAAGGGGACACGGTACAATTCCCATCTTTCATTGACAAATTTGAGAATTTAATAGGTAAAAACCTTATATTTCAACTGTTGAAAAGTTTAGTTACTTAACTAGTTCCCTTAAAGGCCCAGCCTATAACCTGATAGCCTATTTACCAGCCGTAGGGGATTCATATGAAGTAGCTATTGATCTTTAAAACGTAATTACGTTAATAAAGATGTGATTATATATGAATTATCTCAACAAATTTTGAATTTGCACCCATAAAAGATAACCATAGTGATATGGAAAATTTTTATACAAAATTAGAAGCTATTATAGGACAACTGGTTAGCAATGAGATAGATATTAAAACTTCATCTTGGCTTATACAAAGCATAGTACTTAGGTGCCTTCCTTCGAGGGTTAAAGATAATTTAATTCTAAAGACGGGAGAAAATTATCCTAATTTAGCACAAATAAGACAACACTTCCCCAATATCCTAACTAATTACAACTTGAGAGATTTTCCAACATAAGACCCAGACTATGGATAAACCAAAGACTGTTCCCAGAGACCAACTAGCTACAGCCAAACAGACAAAACTTGATACTGTAGAATCAAATGTGACCAACTACAAAACACGAACACCTACATTACAGAACTTTAATGTAACTGCTGCCTCAACTTACACACCATATTGCAAATTTTGTGCAAGTAATGAACACAGTAGTACTGGGTGTGACAAATATTCAGATTTTAACCAAAGGGCTAAAAGATGTGAACAGTTGAACCTGTGTAAAAAGTGTACTGGCCAGGGACATTATAAGAAAGACTGTAAATCTAGGTTAAGATTCAAGTGTAATTTTGTAAAAGTTTACGACATGTCTCATCAATGTGTGATTCACCAAAGTGTCCAAATAATAGTACTCAAACTCAAAAGATACCTCCCCCAAACAAAGGTAATCAAGAAAATGCCACTTTCATGGGACATTCTGCTTGTTCAAACAATGTAACAAGAAACACTGAGATTCTTTTACCAACTATTACTTTGGACTTAGTGAATAGTGAGGGTAGTACCACTCCAGTGAGATGTCTTATAGACTGTTGTTCTCAACAAACATTTGTTTCAAAAATGTAGTTAATAAATTGGGTTTGACACCAAACCCGAATGAACAAAACCTCAATATTGCGTCCTTTGTTAAGGATAACTCGGACAAAATAGCTATAAGACAATTGACCTGGAACTACATTTAGAAAGTAAATTCAAGAAAATTGAAGCAGTTATTATTTCTAAAGTAGGACAAAACAAACTGGTTATACCCAAACTAGAACAAACCATAAATCATTTGAAAAAAACACTACAAAATAGCTGATAGACATATCACTAACAACACAATAGCTAACATTGAAATGCTAATAGGGGCAGATTATATTAATCTTATTCATAAGGGCATAGTAGAGATAGGTAATGGTATAGCTATTCAGACTCCATCAGGGATAGCCCCTTTGGGTGACCTATCAGAATACAACCTAGACCTAAACCAAAACAGTGCATGACCAACAAATACTATGTGCCTCAACTCAGTCCTACATAACACCTGTAAGAATAGCAACACTTTGAATAATATTATCTCAACTGAGAACATTAATTCATCATTATCAAATGAAACTTTGGATGAGGCAATTCAAACTTTATGGTTGCTAGAATCTGTGGGTATACATGACACACATCAAACTTCAGAAGATCAGTTAATGGTAGAAAGATTTGAAGACACCATTCAGTGTAAAGACAATAGTTATTTTATTGAGTTACCTTGGAAAATAAATTGTCCAACTTTAAGAGACAATCTCAAAGTAGCTAAAGGACATTTATATAAAGTAATGAAAAAACTCAAACAAGAAATAATGTAAAAATATATAATGATGTCTTCAAAGAACAGCTACAGAAAGGCTTCATTGAAGAAGTAACAGATAACCCTTTTAAAAAAGATGGTTGTCATTATTTAACCCACATGGGGGGTTTATCGACAAGATGCCCCAACAACAAAACTCAGAGTAGTATATAATTGTAGCCTCAAAGACAGTGATAAACACAGTTGAATGATTGCTTGATTGAGGGTCCTAATCTCATTTCTGATCTGTGAAGATCTTACTGAGGTTCAGGTTAGACAAATATGCTGTACAAAGTGACATTTCGAAGGCATTTTTGAGAATAAATCTTAAAAATGAATATGATAAGAACCAACTTAGGTTCTTATGGTTCAAGGATCCATTTGATTTGAATAAAGGGTTCATAACCTATAGATTTAATGTTGTGTTGTTTGGAGCCAATTGCTCACCTAGCCTATTAGCATTGACAATTAAACATCATTTAAACCAGTTTAATAACTCTCTAACATTGAACTTCCTTAAGGAACATTTTTACGTAGACAATCTAATAGGCTCAACGACAACAAAATCTGAATTATCTGAAGTCTATGAACACTCTCAAAACATTATGCAACAAGGTAACTTTGAACTTAGAGAGTGGATTTCAAATAATGAGGATTTAAACAAAAAGATTTTAAAAGATAATAATGGTCTTACTGAGCCATCAGACAGAGTTAAAACTTTAGGTATGAACTGGTATTTGGATGCAACTTCTAACAGTCATGATTCAATCTGTACTAAAGGTTTTAAACTTGATGAGGAAGCAAATACTAAAAGACAATATTATCAGAGGCTTCCAAAATTTTTGATCCTATGGGTCTATTCCTGCCTTCAACAATAAAATCAAAGATTCTCCTCCAAGAAATTTGGAGGACAAATGTTGGGTGGGATGATCCAATAACAAATGAAAATCAAAAATCTTGGAAGAAGTTAGCTACTGATTTAACAAAAGTGCAGAACGTTAAAATTCAAAGGTGCTGTGGGTTTAGGGATAAGCCCCAGAGGCTTCATGTGTTTGCTGATGCAAGCACACAAGCTTATGGGTGCTGTGCGTATCTTGTAAGCCCTACAGAAAGTCATCTAATTTATGCAAAGGGAAAGTTGCACCTCTCAAACCTACCCGAACCATACCTCAATTGGAACTATTGGCTGCTACATTAGCCATTAAAACCATTTCATTGCTTAAGGATGCTTACTATGATGTGTTCATAACTAATATCCACGTCTGGCTTGACAGTCAGATTTGTCTTGCATGGATACGGAATGATAGCATTAATAGTAAGAATATCTTTGTAAGAAATAGGCTAAAAGAAATAGCTGACGCTAATGAAAGCCTACAAGTAAACTTTCACTATGTTCCAACTAAACAGAATCCAGCAGACTTTCTGACCAGAGGTTTATCCTACAAGTTGTTGAAGTCAAACAAAACTTGGTTTATGGGACCTAAGTGGCTCTGTAATACAGACCAATGGCCTGTGGAACAAGTTAACTTGACATTAAATTTAATCTTTTCAAATGAAAAGGTTGAACCAATCACTAATTATGAAAAGTATTCTGATTTCAACAAACTTGTTAGGGTGACAGCCTACTGTTTGAGGTTTGCTCACAACTGTTTAGCTACAATTAACAAACAGCTAAATAAAAATAATCATAATTATACAGAGGTTGCAACCCAATATGGATAGGCCAGCCCAACAAAAAGAGTACAATAAAGAGTTAGAATTCTTAACTAATGGGAAACAAACAAAAGAACCTGTACCATCAGTAGTTGTGGATCTAAACTTGTTCAGGATGAGGAAGGCCTTCTAAGGTGTAAAGGGAGATTAGACAAATCAAAACTGTCATACAAAAGCAAAAATCCAATCCTTTTACCTAGATTTAGCTATTTGACAACATTAATAATCAGAAAACACACAATGATGTATATCATATGGGGGTACCACAGACACTAACTACATTAAGAAAAACTTATTGGATACCCAAGGGAAGGATCACTGTTAAAACAGTCCTGAGTGAGTGTGTTACATGTAGGCGTATTCATGCTAGGCCCTATAGGAAACCAAATCCTCCTGCTTTGCCAGAGGAGAGAGTTACTCTCAACAGACCCTTTGAGACTGTAGGCATTGACTATACAGGAGCATTGACTGTAGGGGTGGGTGACACTGAACAAAAAATGTACATTGTACTGTTTACATGTGCAGCCTCACGAGCTGTTTATTTGGATGTTGTGGAGGACCTAACAGCAGAATCTTTTGTTGCTGTCTTTAAGAGATTCTGTGCACGACATTCAGTACCCAAGACAGTTTGGACTGACAATGCTACATATTTCAAAGCTGGTGAACAAGTCATCCACGACTTGTTAAGCAATGAAATCACACAATTATATACAAAATACAAACATAAAGTGGAAGTATATTCCGTTGCCTCTCCTTGGTATGGTTCTATCTGGGAGAGGAATATACAGACAGTAAAGAATTGCTTGAAGAAAGCAATTGGCAAAAAACAGATACACTTATTTGGGTTACTCACTCTCCTGGCTGAGATTGAGAACATCATTAACAATAGACCACTCACTTATGTGAGTGACAACATTAATGACCCAGAACCATTAACTCCAAATCATTTGATTCGGGGAGAACAAGTTAGTCTCCTGCCGGACTACAATATAGACTCTTCAGAAGACCCAAACTGGACTCAACGACATGATGAGCTCCAGACTAAGTTACAACATTTAACTAGAGTTAAAGCTCATTTCATTAAACAGTGGAAAACTGAGTACTTGATGGGTCTAAGGGAGAGACATAAACAAATGACTAAGAAGGATTGGTCTGACACAATTAAGGTAGGGGACCTTGTTCTCATACATGACAGTACTCCAAGACAAAACTGGCCTCTGGCTAGAGTTTCAGAACTCAGACCAGGGGCAGACGGGGTAACAAGAGTGGTCAAATTAAGGACTTCAACGGGTGACACAACAAGAGACATTTCTCTTTTGTACCCTTTAGAGTCTGGACCCAAAACAATGGACTTTGGAGAACCTTCTCCACTGACAGTAACAACTGGAGACACTGAACTTCCAGTAACTATTCCTTTGACAGTAGGAGTGGTAACGCATCCTACTACAACATTGACAGACAAGACCTCAGCGACAAACAGCATTAAAGGCGCGACTATTTTTACAACAAAAAATAGATGCTGGGGAATTGTAATTTTATCTTCTAACTTTCATTTTTCTTTTCTTATGGTAAAGACCATAGACAGTTTCATCCTATGGATGTATATTTTATCTTCTAATTAAATGCTACACCTTCTCCATGAGAAGGTGAGGATAGGCACTGTTAATCAGATTAACAGGCATTTACAGTTAAATAGTTAGTAGCTAGTCACTCAGACAAAAATTGGTGACAATGACACCAAAATTTTTATCTCCCGGGGCCCCCAGTATATGGAAAACTGATGAGTGGGTAGTTGGGAGGTAACGAAAATGGTTCACTGAGTAGGTAGGTAGTTAATCTAACAATCATTAAATTCCTTTTATGTCAATAACTGGGTGGATGAAACCAATTGGTTGCTCACCAGAGTTATTCTCCACACTAGTATTTATATACTGTGTGGGAGGAGCGTGCTCGGTAGTGGAGATACATTACCGCTCAACCAACCGAGGAATAAACCAAGACAACGCTGGTACGAGAAGCCCCGCGAAGAGGAGAACAAAGGGGAACGAAAACGAAGAACGGGGCGAGAGGACGTACCAGCAAAGTGCGCTCTCGAAAACATAACCGGAGAAGGGAGACACTCCGATAACAAAAAGTAAGTGACTAATTGAGTTTTTACACCAAAGTTAATCTCATTAAATTAAGCTGGGTCAGACAAGTTAGGCCTACATTGTGGCCTAAGACCCAGCATCAACTCATAGCTTAACAAAGGTGAAGGTAGATTGCCCTAACCTAATTCTTGTGAGGAATCCTACTGTGGACCTCAATTTATCTGCCCGCTCTGGACCATTTCCGGAATCTCTAGGCTGACCCCTCTAGGCTAGACTTGATCTACTCTATAGTTAGACTGGAGATATAAGGGGTGGGTTAATTGTGGACCAATTCATACAGAGCATTTTTCGCAAAGGTCGCGAAGTTGCGCTCGGAAGCGGGCCTTTAAAGTCGATGTTAAGTCGGTCAAACGGGGACATGGCCCGTATTAAGTGACTAACTTCTGGTTTATAGTACTGTGGCTTACATTTAGCGCATGTTTGGCATTCCGACGTTACTCGTTTGATGTCATCCACTGAGAATGGTAGGTTCCTAGCTCTCACAAAATGAGTCATTCGGCGGACTCCTGGGTGTATCAGATTAACATGCAGCTGGGCGAGGGATATTCTTGGAGTAGCAGCGCAAAAGGATCGCGACAATGCGTCTGCGGCTCGGTTCTCGGGGCCCGGTCTGTATTTTATTGTGAATGAGTAGCCGGCTAGTTCTACACGCCAACGGAGAATCTTATCGTTCTTAATACGACCAGTAGCTTTTCCATCGAACATGAAAGATACGCTCCGCTGGTCGGTGACGACAGTAAAGTGTCGATAAGCTAAGAAGTGCTTCCACTTGCGAATGGATTCGATTACAGCGTATGCCTCCTTTTCAACGATGTGATGGCGACGTTCTGTGTTATTCAGAGCGCGAGAAAAGAACGCCAACGGGCGGCCGTTCTGGGTGAGGGTGGCTCCGATTGCTGAAGAGGAAGCGTCCGTCTCCACAGTGAACGGCAGTTCTTCATCGATTGAACCGACGACAGCTTTCGAGATATCTTTGAGTGTTTGGATCGTTGATACTTCCTCGCGAGTTAATGGGAATGATGAAACGTTGAGCAGAGGTTTGATCTTGAGGGAATAGTTCTGAATCCATTTAGCATAGTATGCGAATAGTCCGATTACGCGTTGTAGAGACGACTTGTTGCGAGGAGTTTGAAGTTCTTGTAGTGGCCGGAGGCGTTCGGGATCGGGCCGCAATACGCCATGAGAGATAGAATATCCGAGCAGGTGCACTGATGTCATCGAAAGCTTGCATTTTTCCTTGTTTAGACTCAGATTTACTCGTTTAGCGGCTTCCCAGAAATGTCGAAGGTTCTCATCGTGCTCTTCCCAAGTGGTTCCGCAGATGGTGAGATCGTCGAGGTAGGCGTATGTTGATGATAAGTTGTTCGAGGATATGAATTCGTTCATGACGCGCTGGAAGGCCGCGGCTCCGTTAGTTACTCCCATAGGGATCCTTCTGAATTGGTATAGATTTCCGTCAGCCTCGAATGCTGTGAAAGGTCGTTCAGACGGATCGATTTCTACCTGGTAGTATGCGCTTGACAGATCAATTACGCTGTAGTATTTGTGTTGTGAGACTTTGTTGGCTATATCATCGATTCGCGGAAGAGGATATGCATCTAGCATGGTAAATCGGTTGACGGTTTGAGAGAAATCGATTACCATGCGTTTTTTTTTTTGTTTCGGTAGATGTGATGACTACTTGAGCACGCCAGGGTGAGTTACTGGGTTCAATTATCTCATTCCTGAGTAGCTTTTCGATTTCTTTCCCAATGAAAATTTTGTCCTCAGAGCAAAATCGTCTGGACTTCGTGGCGATGGGACGACAATCGGCAGTTAAGTTGCCGAATAGTGGTGGGGCTGAAATTCTTGATCGAGTAAGGCCGCATATATGGAGTGCTGGCTCCGGACCTCCGAAATTGATGTTCAATTCCTTGTGTCTGATTAAGAATGGGGTACCGAGTATTATGTCAGCGCACAGATCCGACAAGACGGATAGTTCGAGCTTTTCGTAGTCGCGGTCTCCCATCGTAACCTTCACTGTACATCGACCTGAGATGGCTGCGGATAGATTAGGCGAAGCCATTGATACGACGCCCGAGTGCGGAAGAATGGGCAGCTCTAAGTGTTTGGCTAGATCCTCACGAATGAAGTTGTCCGAGCTGCCAGTATCCAACAAGGTGAGACACGAACGGCCGTTGACGAGGATATCGACTGTTGAGTTGGTAGGCATGGAGGAGCTACACGATAGAGTGGTACTAATGGTCGCTAATGCTGCGGCTGAATGAGACGCTGTGGTTTTATCCTGTTTTTGACGTGCCGAGGAAGTACTTGAGCGGCAGACTTTGGCCCAGTGGCCGGTCTTTTCACATTTCGCACAGATAGAATCCTTTGCCGGACACCTGCTTCGTGGGTGGCGTCGAGACCCGCAGAAGAAGCACAGAGCGGCTTTGTTGTCGAAAATTCGTAGCGGCTGAAGAGTTTGGGAGAATCGTCTCCTTGGACGCAGGCAGGCCGGGCAGAGTCAGTAGTCGCGACGGTTCGTGGCGAGAGCCAGTGGCTGCAACAGCACCGTAATGAGAGGTACGATTCTGAGTTTTTCTGGGCCTGATCTAATGTTCGAGCCTGGACGATAGCCTTTTCCAGTGAGAGTGTCATTTTCGAGTAAGCGGGTGCGATGGCGCTATCTCTAATTCCTCGGATGAAAGCGTCTCTCACAGATGAACTCCTGTTTTCGTCGGCGGAAAACCGATTTGAAGTTGCAGTCATGGCTAGTTGTTGAAGAATTTGCAAGTACTCATCGAGGGTTTCCTCGGGCTTTTGGTGACGGGTGGACAACAGGTGGCGAGCGCATACAACTCGTTTGGCTTCTTGACGTAGGTGGCCTCTAAGGCTGCCATGGCATTCTCATAAGTAGAGCAGTCTTGAATGATATCAGCGACATCGGGGCCGATATGTATGAATAGAACCTCCAATTTATTGGGGTTGTGTTCGGCGATAGTACTCAAGAAATATTTGAATCCGCGCGACCATAATTCCATAGTTTTCCCAGCTTGGGGAGAATCGGAGAAGTAATAAATTTATCCGGGCGAATCACCTTCTCCATGATATAGTAAGATTACTGGATGAATATTTGCTTGCTGTATCTGAAAGGCCGACTGAATGGCTGATTGAAATGTTGAATAAATTGTGGTGCCGCGTTTGTTAGCGGGCTAAAGATAAAGTAAAGGCCAATTTGAGGCTTTATTCAACATAAACATAGCATAGATCTGAAACACAGAAAACAATAATTAGTAAAGACTTGTTACACAGAAAACAATAATTAGTAAAGACTCATTACAGTGACCTAGAACTTGGTCCATCGGAGCCGATGCTATTCCTTAGCATAGCCTATTGTACCTGCCTCGGTGCGTATTTATGATAGTTCGGTCTTTAGAATTTTCATCTAAACTTAGTTGAGCATAGGCTTGGGACATATCTAGTTTTATGAAATATTTACCCCCAGCAAGAGAGCTAAATAATTCATCAGGCTTGGGTATAGGGTAGCAATCTAGAAGAACTTCTCTATTTGCTGTTAAACGGTAATCCCCACATAACCGTACTGAATTGTCAGGTTTTAATACAGGAACTACCGAGACAGCCCACTTAACGTGTGTGACTGGTTCGACAATTTTATCTTTGGGCAGCCTATCAATTTCTAAATCTACCTTCTCCCGCAGTGCATGTGCAATTAAACGAGCCTTGCAAAATTTTGGAGTTACATTAGGGCCTAACTCTATACAGACCTGATGGTCTTTTAGTTTGCCTACTTCAGGGCCAAAAAGAGAAGAAAACTCCATTAACAATGAGTCTGTCAGATGGATATGCGAGTGTATGCACATCTGCCTGACCCTTTGGCAAAATTTTGTCAATAGGCAATTTCAAAGCATCAATCCAATCACGGTCAAGTAGAGTAGACTCCTGCTCATCGACCACTAAAGGAGTAAAGGGATGAGGCAAAGTTTTCTTGAGTGTAACTGTGATGGATGCTTCTCCACAAATAGGTATTTGTATGTTACCCTTTTTTTTAGTATTGTTTTAGATGCATGTAGTTTAGGTGTATTTTTGAAAGTTTTGTCAAAAACTGTTTTAGACATGACAATTCGGGCAGCACCTGTATCTTGTTCTAAAGGAACTGTAATTCCATTTAGGCATACATCCAGTGGCGGTTCCTCATATGGGCAATATGGGCAGCCGCACAGGGCGGCATTTGTGGAGGGGCGGCATGAGCGCCTGCAAAAAAAATAAAAATAAGAATAAATAAATAAAGAAATAAATAAAAATAAAAAAAAAT
This sequence comes from Bathynomus jamesi, assembly GCA_023014485.1. Taxonomy (NCBI): domain Eukaryota; kingdom Metazoa; phylum Arthropoda; class Malacostraca; order Isopoda; family Cirolanidae; genus Bathynomus; species Bathynomus jamesi. The sequence continues at coordinate 261,272 of JAJOZX010000705.1, read as the reverse complement.
AAAATAAATAATAAAAGATCAATAAATATATTTTTATTAATAAAAAACCATCTATTGCATTTTCCATAAACCTTCCCATAAAAGACCTAAACAATGCAAAATGCTTCCAGATTAATATTATTGGGAATAAAGGCCCATACTTTAACATATGTAATGTTATTTTTCTGGGTTTGGTTAAATAGTGAAATGTATATTATTTATTACAGAACGAATCTTCACACTAAGCCACTAAGGTCTGTCAAATAACCGCAAATGGATAAGAAGAGGTCAAAGCTATCAGGTGCTCAGTTTAGAAAAAAGAGGAAAGAAGAAGAGGAGAAACGAGCAAAAGATAAAGGTATAGAGCTATGTCATCTACTCTTCACTGCTATATTGCACTGCTATTTTGTGATATAGCTTTCTGAGTCATTTGAAGTGTACTATTATGTATATAATTAGCCATTAACCAAGGAGGTTGTATTATTAATTTGTTTCCTATTCTAAAAGTTTAATAAATTGTGCTTAATAACATGTTAAATTAATTGTACTAGCCTATTCATGCATTGGTCTGTTATGTTCTATTTTACTATTTGCAGGGGCACTTTTGAAATATTTTGGAACACCCTCTGCCACTAGCCAGGATGAGAAGCCGTCTACTTCTGCCATTATTGAGGCTGAGGAGCCATCTACCTCCTCAGCCTCACATATGTCTCCACAAATGCAGTCTGATCCTGAGGATGAAGACCCATTTGCTTCTACTTCTCCCCGGCAGGACTCTTCAGGTGAGTTTGTGTGCACATATGTCTGTGAGTGTGTGCGTGTATGTGTATGTGTGCGCATCCCTGCAAAGCATTTTGCAAACAGCTATAAATTATAATGTTATTATCACTGGGTCTGGGTTACTGGGTATGTGTGGTGTTTCACCACCATAATTCCATAACACCACCACCATAACAAAGTGCTGTGAATAATGTGTTATCTAACTTAGGTGTGTATACTAATGAGTAATGCTCTTGTTCTTTCTATTAGAAATGCCTGGAGCAGAATCGCCTCCTGAGGATGAGTCTCTGTCCACCGACCCTGCTAACTGGCCTTCAGTTCTGACTGAGAGAATTCGGACACAACTGGTTTCCAGGGGACCAAGTCAAGTACCATCTGACTTTGTATTACCTAGAAACGACAGTGACGGAAGAAGTTTCCACCATCAATACTTCAGGAAGTCATTGGTTAGTGGGGAAAATATAACCAGAAGTTGGTTGGTCTATTCCTTAAAAAACAACAGCCTTTTCTGTTTCTGTTGTACATTTTTCCAAGAGGAAAATAAATTTAACAAGTTTGGGACTCTCGGACTGGAAGCATGCAAGCTCATTGCTCACATCACATGACAACAGTTCAGAACACCTAAATTCTATGAAAATCTGGAAAGAACTGGCAGTGAGGATGAGAAAGGGGGAGACCATTGACAAGCAGGAGATGGCACTTCTGGAGGCTGAGAAGTTGAGATGGAGAGCGGTGCTGACACGTCTCACTGCTATTGTGCATTCTCTGGCAGTTAGGAATTTGGCACTAAGGGGACATACAGAAAAATTGTTCTCACCATCAAATGGCAATTTTCTGAAAGAAGTTGAACTGATGGCACAATTTGATCCTATAATGCAAGAGCACATTAACCGTGTCCAAAAAGGGACCTCCAGTCACACCAGCTACCTCGGCCACCACATACAAAACGAACTCATTGATTTGTCGAGCAGCAAGACCATTTCAGCAATGGTGAGCGACATCAAACAATCAAAGTTTTTTTCAATAATTCTAGATTGCACTCCAGATATCAGCCACACTGAACAGTTGTCAGTTGTGATTCGGGTTGTGTCACTGGAGGGGAAGCCCCATATAAAGGAACATTTCATGGGTTTTTGGAGGCAGAGGAGTCCACTGGTCAACATTTGGCATCTCTGATTCTGAAGAGACTGGAGGAGCTAAAAGTTCCTTTCATGGACTGTAGAGGACAATCATACGACAACGGGGCCAACATGAGGGGAAAAAACAAAGGTGTTCAATCCAGGCTCCTAGAAATTAATCCCAGAGCTCTGTTTGTTCCATGTGGGGCTCATTCTCTGAATTTGCTTGTGGCCGATGCTGCTAAGGGATCTATTGATGCCACAAGTTACTTTGGCATCTTGCAGAAGCTTTACAACTTGTTTTCAGCCTCCACACAACGATGGGCCATTTTGAAAAAACATGTGAACATCACATTGAAGATGTGGTCTGATACAAGGTGGGAAAGCAAGATCAAGAGTGTGGAGCCCCTGAGATATCAGGCAGCTGCAGTGAGAGATGCACTGATCGAGGTGAGGGACCACACCAAAGACTCTGTAATAAAGGTCGAGGCTCAATCTCTGTCAGAGGAGGTTGGGTCATACCGCTTCGCCATTTGTTCAGTGGTGTGGCATGACCTGTTGTGCCAAATTCAGCATGTGAGCAAGCAGATGCAGTCTCCTAGCATGCACGTTGATGTTGCAGTAAATCTCCTAAAAAAACAGAGAGAAGTCTCCGCAATTACAGGGCAACAGGTTTTGTGGCTGCACAAATGGCAGCCACAGATATCTGTGAACAAATGAATGTGGAGGCTGTGTTAAAACAAAAACGGCTGAGGTCCACAAAGCGGCACTTCTCCTATGAAGCATCTGATGAGCCCTTGATTGATGCTTTGAAGAAGCTGGAGGTGACATTTTTCAATGCAGTGGTTGATGCTGCAACATCAGCCATTCAGGAAAGATTTTCCACGTTGGAAATTGTGGGAGAGAAGTTTGGAGTGCTGACACATTTCCAAAATCTCACATTTGAGGAGCTGACAGAACAATGTGTGAACCTTAGTACTACACTACACTTTAAGACTTTAAGGGACAATCTGACTTGGATGGCAGAGAGCTTGCACAGGAGCTGAAGAACTTGCCTGACTTGCCATCAAAGACTGTGATAGCGTGGGGTAGACACCCCAGTTAGGTTACTTAGGTTCTAGCAAACAATCAAAAGCACTTACCGGTGCGTTGAATTAGGTATTCCTTGAAGCCTACCGTTTTATTCCTGTGTCCCACAACAGCCTACCTAACTCTCTCTTACATTACCAATTTAGAAGCTATAGACATTACCCCTAACTATACTTAAGTACGAACAACTTCCTACCCGATTTGTTACCTTAGATTCATCACCTAATTTTACTCAGCACCAAAGATTAGGTCAGATAGGAAAAAACATGTCTAGGCCAGACCAAAGCAATACGAACAGCCCGTTGGTTGTTTATGGCTTCGTCTTGCCATTCCGCTTAGATTTAGTGATATTTACTCTTTAGTGACTTTTAGACTATATACATATATATACATACACGTCACCTCACTCCTCCCCTACAAGTTTAGTCTGTCAGGGGGATGAGGGACCCTAGACGACCTGCGGAGCGGGTGTTGATGTAGTAGGATCAGGTGCAACCTGTATAGGCGGGCAAGTTGAACCATTTTCCGGAGGATCAGTTCTCTCTTCCGGAAAACTCTGGTCCTTCTGCACTTCCCGTTCCCATATCTGTGTCCTGATGGCGTTTAATAGAACGACCATCTTCTAGTTGGCACTTGAAGGAAACAGGGCCCGTTCTCTCCTGCACAGTTGCAGGAACCCATTTTGGTCCAGCCCCATAGTTGCGAATCACAACTGGATCATTAGGTTTCGCTTCTAGAACTCTCCCTCTTTTAGTGTCGTGGTACAACTTCTGTTTTTCCTGATGGCGTAAAACTCGTTGTTGTAACATTTCGTTTGGACGTAACAAATCAAAAACTGAACGAATTCCCCGGCCAATCAGAAGTTTAGAAGGAGACACCCTGTCGTGGTGTGTGGTGTTATTCGATATTTAAACAAAAATTTATCCAACACCACTTGCATTTCCTCCCCACGAGAATGACGCAAGGCCGACTTGAAAGTACGGACCATGTTTTCCGCGAGACCGTTAGTAGATGGGTGGAAAACACTAGACCGGACATGTCTAATGCCATTTAGGTGGACGAAGGAACGAAATTCCTCACTGGTAAAACAAGTACCATTGTCGGAAACCAGGACTACGGGTAAACCCCATCGAGCGAAAACTGAACGGAGTAAGCGAATCGTTACACCCGAAGTCGTGGAAGTGGTTGGAAAAATTTCCACCCACTTAGAGTAGGCGTCCACCATGACTAGGAAATAAATATTATTTATAGGACCTGCATAGTCAACATGGATCCTATGCCACGGTATAGTAGGCCATTCCCAAGGATGAAGTGGACTTTTCCTTGGGAGATCTCTGTTCTCTAGGCAGCTTTGACAGGAACGAACCAATGATTCGAGTTCTCCATCTAAACCAGGCCACCAGAAATAAGCTCTCGCCAGCTCTTTCATTTTGTTGCGCCCATGTGTTCAGCGTGAAGTTCCTTCACTAAATTCGACCTGCCTTTATTTGGAATAATCACTCTGTGGCCCCATAAGAGACAGCCATTTTGAATAGAGAGGCCAGACTGACGCTGAATAAAAGGCTGTAATTCACTCTCAACCTTAGTAGGCCAACCAACTGAGCAGAAATGGATGACCCTAGACAGAATAGGGTCTGATTTTGTCCACTGCTCTATTTGTACTGCAGATACTGGAGTGGATTCCAAAAACTCCACCAAGTGAACCCATTCTGTAGGTATAGGTACACAATCATTTGGATTTTCTAAGGGCAACCTACTTAGCGCATCAGCCGTACCTAGAAGTTTACCTGACCGATGTACTAAGTCAAATTTATAGGCTTGTAGAATCAGTGCCCATCGTTGAATCCTACCTGAGGCCATAACTGGAATATTTTTATTAGGTGAAAATAAACCTAAAAGAGGCTTATGGTCAGTAATTAGTTTAAATTCATGACCCCATAGATAGAAATGAAATTTTTTTACTGCAAATACTAAGGCTAATGCTTCACGTTCCACTTGTGCATATCGTCTTTCCGTCTCAGTTAGTGTTCTAGAAGCAAAACAGATAGGCCTATCTACATCATCAATGTGGTGAGATAACACTGCCCCAATTCCATAAGAACTGCTGTCTGCTGAAACTACGAGAGGAAGTTTAGGATCATAATGCACTAGGAGAGAGGACTTAGTAGTACGTCCTTGGAAGCCTCAAATGCTTCCTTTTGAGTTTTCTCCCATCTCCACTGTTCCCCAGATCGTAATAGCTTATTTAGGGGTTCAAGGAAAGTCGATGCATTAGGCAAAAATTTCCTATAAAAATTTAGGAGACCTAAATAAGCTTGTAACTGTGTGATGTTTTGTGGAGGTGGTGCCTTTTCTATTGCTTCTAGTTTATCCACCGTTGGATGAATGCCTGAGGCATCTATGCGGAACCCTAAATATGAAACCTCGTTAGTGACCCATGAACACTTTTCTCTCTTTAGCTTAAGTCCAGCATCCCGGAGTCTTTTTAGAACCGTGGTTAATCTAGTTAGGTGTTCTTTTTTAGTCGAACCTGAAATGAGGACATCATCTAGAAAGCAAAGTACCCCTGGAATGTGACCTAGAACTTGGTCCATTGTCCTCTGAAAAATACCTGGAGCCGATGCTATTCCATAGCATAGCCTGTTGTACTTATATAGGCCTCGGTGCGTATTTATGATAGTTAATTCTTTAGAGTTTTCATCTAAACTTAGTTGAGCATAGGCTTGGGACATATCCAGTTTTGTGAAATATTTTCCCCCAGCAAGAGAGCTAAATAATTCATCAGGCTTGGGTATAGGATAGCAATCTAGAAGGACGGCTCTATTTGCTGTTAAACGGTAATCCCCGCATAACCGCACGGACTTGTCCGGTTTTAGTACAGGAACTACTGGGCAGCCCACTTAGCGTGTGTGACTGGTTCAATAATTTTATCTTTTAGCAGCCTGTCAATTTCTAAATCTACCTTCTCCCGCAGTGCATGCGCAATTGAACGAGCCTTTCAAAATTTCGGAGTTACATTAGGATCTACTTCTATGCAGACCTGATGGCCTTTTAGGTTGCCTACTTCAGGCCCAAAAATAGAAGAAAACTCCCTTAACAATGAGTCTATGTCAGATGGATATGAAAGTGTATGCACATCTGCCTGACCCCTTGGCAAGATTTTGTCAATTGGCATTTCCAAAGCATCAATCCAATCACGGCCTAGTAGAGTAGGCCCTTGCTCATCCACCACTAAAAGGGTTAAGGGATGAGACAAAGTTTTCTGGTTAAGTGTAACTGTGACGTATGCTTCTCCACAAATAGGTATTTGTATGTCACCGTACTTCTTCAAAATCGTTTAGATGCATGTAGTTTAGGTGTGTTTTTGAAAATCTTATCAAAAACTACCTTGGACATGACCGTCCGGGCAGCACCCGTATCCAATTCTAGAGGAACTGTAATTCCATCTAGGCCTACCTCTACAATATATGGGCCTGTATTTTCCCCACTTTGCTGCTCATAGAATAGGTACTCCACTCCAATGTTCGAAGTATTTCCCTTTTGAGGATTTATACTAGAAATGTTAAAATTAGAATTTTCACCCTTTGTTTTCTTTGAATAACACACTTTAGCTATGTGGCCTATTTTACTACAGTTTCGGCAAACTGCTTCTTTAAAAGGGCAATCTTTCTTCCAATGGTGTTTTCCACACCCTGTACATGGCTTGGAAGGCTTAGTAGAATTAGTAGGCTTAGTCATATTCGCCTCATACCTTTTATTTGCCTGTCTAGTAGGCTCGTTAGGTCTGCCAGGCCTAGAAGATTTAAAGCTATTTACGTGTTGGGCTTTACTACTATGATTTCCAAAAGCTCTAACATCTTTAGCAGCTGCTTCTCTAGCCGTAGCTATTTCTACAGCCTGACTAAAAGTTAGGTCCTGTATGGCTAATAGGGCTCTCTGGGTAGACTCCTCTTTGAGACCCATTACAAACCTATCTCTAGCATTTCATCTAATTTGTCCCCAAATTTACACGTACGGCTATGGCTTTTTATTCCTGCAACAAACTCTGCAATGCTTTCATTTCCCGTCTGATGCCTTGAATAAAATTTGAAACGTTCATAGATGAGAACTACTCGGGGTTTGTAGTGATCGGTTAGGGCCTGTACCAATTCCTTATAGGTGCAAGTTTCCGGTGCTTTAGGAGAAACTAGGTCCATAACTAAACCAAACGTTTTAGGGCCTATTATAGTTAAAAGGTAGGTACTTTCTTAGCATCCGGAATGGAATTTGCCTCGAAAAACAACCTCACCCTAGTGGCATAAGCTTCGAAGTCCTCCCCATTGTCTTCGTAGGGGCTTATATGGCCAATCACCGACATGCTAGAGCAAAACCGAATTAGACCAACTCACGTGAAGTAGGTTAGGTTAGGTTTAAATTTGGTCTAGTTACTGAATAGTGAATTTTATTAGAGTTAGGGCTGAGTAAGAATTAGTTTTAGAGTTAGGGCTGAGTAAGAATTAGTTTTAGAGTTAGGGCTGAGTAGGAATTAGTTTTAGAGTTAGGGCTGAGTAGGAATTAGTTTTAGAGTTAGGGCTGAGTAGGAATTAGTTTTAGAATTTGGGCGGCGGGACCTACGCTATAGTACGGTAGCTTCCCCACACAAACAAACCAAATCGGACGACCCACTAGTCTGCATCCAATTTTCCAAACAACCACTTGAACCCAATAAGCCAAATTAACCCAATAAGCCAAATTAACCCAATGAGCCAAATTTAACCCAATGAACAAAATTTAACCAAATGAGCCAAATCCCATCCTCGTCGCCAAATGTGATAGCGTGGGGTAGACACCCCAGTTAGGTTACTTAGGTTCTAGCAAACAATCAAAAGCACTTACCGGTGCGTTGAATTAGGTATTCCTTGAAGCCTACCGTTTTATTCCTGTGTCCCACAACAGCCTACCTAACTCTCTCTTACATTACCAATTTAGAAGCTATAGACATATTACCCCTACACTATACTTAAGTACGAACAACTTCCTACCCGATTTGTTACCTTAGATTCATCACCTAATTTTACTCAGCACCAAAGATTAGGTCAGATAGGAAAAAAACATGTCTAGGCCAGACCAAAGCAATACGAACAGCCCGTTGGTTGTTTATGGCTTCGTCTTGCCATTCCGCTTAGATTTAGTGATATTTACTCTTTAGTGACTTTTAGACTATATACATATATATACATACACGTCACCTCAAAGACCATATCCTTGCTTGAACTGCTGACATTTATCCATGAAAGGGAGCTCTCTGAAATATATCCAAATTTGTGGACTGCTCTCAGAATTGGTCTTACTCTTCCAGTCACTGTTGCTGAAGCAGAGAGGAGCTTTTCAAAGCTGAAGCTCATCAAATCCTACCTGAGGTCAACTATGTCACAGGAACGCCTTACCGGTCTGGCCATCATCAGTATAAATCATACAATTGCTGAGCAGATTTCATATGATGATTTAATTCATGACTTTGCATCAAGGAAGGTAAGAAGAGTCAGGCTTTAGATGGCAGTTGTGCTGTGGTGCAATTTATTTTGTTTCTTGTTCAAAGTGTAGCATAATAATTACCCTCTCTTAAGTGTCTTATTCTATTTATGTGATAGAGCATTTGTACAATTTAGAAATTTGATTCTCTAGTTTATTTATGGCAGTTGTGCAATTTAATTTGTATTTTTCCTGTTCATAGTATCATAATTACATTCTCTTAAGTGAGTTATTCTATTTACGTGATGAAGGATTTGTAAAATTCAGAAATTTGAGTCTTTGTTTTGGTTCTGAAGTTCCAACAATTAGTCCAATAAAAAGTTATTTTGTGAAAGAGTTATGTCTGTCCTTTATTTTGGGGTGATTCGAATGTGTGTGTGTTGGCGAACAGGGGGGGGGGCGCTGAAGGTGAGGTTCGCCCAGGGCGTCATGTAAGCTAGGACCGCCACTGCATACATCTACAGTATATGGATCTGTATTATCACCACTTTGCTGCTCATAAAATAGGTACTCCACTCCAATGTTCGAAATATTTCCATTTGGAGGATTACCACTAAAAATGTTGTAATTAGAATTTTCACCCCTTGTTTTCTTTGAAAAACAAACTTTAGCTATGTGACCTATTTTACTACAGTTTCGGCAAACTGCTTCTTTAAAAGGACAGTCCTCCTTCCAATGGTGTTTTCCACACCCCGTACATGGCTTGGAAGGCTTTTCCGTCTGCAGGCCTAGAAGATTTAAAGCTATTTACGTGTTGGGCCCTACTACTGTGACTGCCAAAAGCTCTAACATCTTTAGCAGCTACTTCCGTAGCCGCAGCTATTTCTACAGCCTGACTAAAAGTTAGGTCCTCTATAGCTAATAAACTCTCTGGGAAGACTCCTCTTTGAGACCCATTACAAACCTATCTCTTAACATTTCGCCTAATTTGTCCCCAAACAAATTTACAAGTATGGCTGTAGGCTTTTATACCTACAACAAACTCTGCAATGCTTTCATTCGCAGTCTGATGCCTCGAAAAAAATTTGAAACGTTCATAGTGATTGGTTAGGGCCTGTACCAATTCACTATAGGTGCAAGTTTCCAGTGCTTTAGGAGCAACTATGTCCATAACTAAGCCAAACATTTTAGGGCCTATTATAGTTAAGAAGGTAGGTACTTTCTTAGCATCAGGAATGGAATTTGCCTCGAAAAACAACCTCACCCTAGTGGCATAAGCTTCGAAGTCCTCCCCAGAGTCTTCGTAGGGGCTTACATGACTAATCACCGACATGCTAGAACAAAACCGATTTAGGCCAAATAACGTGAAGTAGGTTAGGTAGGGTTTAAATTTGATCTAGTTACTCCCTAATTAGGACTGAATAGGAAATTGTAATAGGGTTAGGCCGGCGGGACCTAAGCTATAGTACGTAGCTTACCAACACTAGGCTAGGCTACATCCAATTTTCCAAACAACCAAATAAATCCCATCCTTGTCGCCAAATGTAATAACGTGGGGGTGTTAGACCCTGTTAGGTATTAGGTTATTAAATAGACAATAAAGGTACTTACAGGTGCTTTGATTTATATCATCTTTAGGGCCTACCATAGGTGCCAGCGTCCCACAACGACCTACCTAATTTCGTAACTTTACTAATTTAGAAGCTATAGACATTACCCCTAACTGATATAATAATTGGACAACTTCAAACTTTCCTTTAGCCACTTTAGAAGCATCAAATTAACTTAGCACCAACGATTTAGTCAGATACAAAAACACATGCTGGTTTAGCCATCCCATTCACCAAACAGACCAGGGTTGCCAGATACTTTTCAAGAAAAGTAGCGAGAACACTACCCAAAAGTAGCGAAATAGAATTCAAAGTAGCCCAAAATAATATATATATATATATATATATATAAAATATAATATACAGGGTGTCCCATAAGTCCGGCATCATAGGAAAAAAAATAAAAAAAGTCAAAACAAAAGCTTTTATTTACAGAACGTGCTCAATATGTCCACCATTGTTTTCAATGCAGAAATTCAGACGTGATACCCAGTCAGCAAGCACACGTTGAATGATGTCAGGCCGGTAGGGTGTGTCGAATTTTTCAAATTCCAAATATGAGGGGTGCTAAAAAGTTGCAGCATGACTTAGGAATTCTAAAGATATTTTTGTTAATTTAATATAATTTAGTTTTGCTTGGTAAGAAGCTACATAAAAATAGTGACTTTTTCGACTTTTTTGTGGAATTTATATAATAATTATATAGCTGTGTAATTTAGAGTGTCCCAATTTTTTTTGTTCCTGAAGTTTGTCATGCACACACCCCTAATTTCTTCCACTCGTGAAAACATGCCAGCAAGATGAATTTCATTCGTGTTCTTTAATTTTAAGGGTCCCCTCAAACCATGTGTTACTATTGCTGAACGGCTACTCTCTACCTTATACTAATTGTAGCATATTTCTTTTCAGGTTATGGATACAAGAAAGCAGGAGACTGTGTGGTTGGTGGGGGTGTTGCGAAATGAACCCCTAGAAACGCTGTGTCAACTCCCGACAGTGGGAGATGTTCTTCGACGTCTGTTGTTCTTCACTCGGAAGAAAAAAACGTCCACGGCGGAAGCTGCCAATGTGGTAGCTGATGAGGTTATGGCGGTGTGGGCTCGGGCATCTATTCCGACCTCCCACAAGCCCAAGTGCGTCGAGAGGATCAAGGCCCTCTCCACGGACTACGAGAAGGTTGCCAGAAACCGAAACTGTGGGAGAGAGAAGCAACTGGAGCGGGAAAAGGGATTCCAAGCCAACCTGAATACATTGTTCGAAACAGCTCATGCCAACGCCATGAAACTCATCAAAGTCCCCGAAGATCGAGACTTTCTGAATGACCAGCGAACCGTGCGGAAGATGTACATCGGAGGAGAGGACCTGGAGTTTGCTCGCAGGGCAGCGGAGCGGGAGAAACGCCGAGCAGCTGAAGAGAAGAGGAAGAAGAAAAGCCGCGAAGAGATGGACTCACTGCAAGCAAAAGGAACGGTGAAAAGTGGGTCTTCTTCTTCGGAGTCCATGGCCGAAGCATCCAATGATGATGTCCAATATTCCTCTCCTGGTCCTTCGGCTCCTCGATCCGCTCCCAAGGACGGCCAAGTGTCGGCAAGGAGGATCATCCAATATCCCAATTTTGCTGCAGCCCTGGATCGAACTGGAACCTCAGTACGCCAAGCGATGCACATTGTGGCTCCAGCACTCGCTGCCGCGGGAGTTGAGTTATCCTCGGTCACCTTGTCCAAATCAAGTCTTCACCGTTCACGGCAGAAGTCCAGAAGAACTTGGCAGCCGGAATCAAGACCGAGTTCAATCCTGATACGCCACTTGTCGTCCACTTTGATGGCAAACTCCTCCCTGATTCGGATGGAGGGAAATCGGATCGCATACCAGTGCTGGTCAGCGGGAAGAATCTTGAGAAGTTGTTGGCGATCCCAAAAATCCCTGACAGCACGGGACAGCGGATGGCTGGAGCTGTTCTGAAGGTGCTGGACGATTGGCCGCAAGTTCAACCATGGATTGCCGGTCTCTGCTTCGACACAACAGCGGCGAATACCGGTATTCACAGCGGCGCTTGTACGATTATCCAGGACCAAATGGACCGCCGCGTTCTTTTCCTGGCTTGCAGACACCACATGATGGAATTGGTAATCACCTCAGTCTTTGACCTGTTCTTCAGGTCTTCTGGCCCCGAAATTGCGCTGTTCGCTCGCTTCAAATCCCAATGGGAGTTCATCGACCAGAAGCAGGCTTCTCCGTTCAACGGCGATGGCCCAAGCGACATCCTTTCGGAATGGGTGGCGTTGAAAAAAGAGCAGATTGTCCACTTCATTGAAGACCAGCTTGAAGTTGGCCACCCAAGAGACGATTACCGGGAGTTCCTGATCCTCGCTCTGGTCTTCCTCGATGGTCATGGCAAACGAGATCTCCGGTACAATCGTCCTGGAGCATACCACCGGGCCAGGTGAATGGCCAAAGGCATTTACTGTCTTAAAATGTTCATCTTCCGAAGCCAATTCCACCTGACTGCTCACGAGGTCCGGTCACTACGCAGGATAAACGTCTTTGCCGTCACCATCTACCTCCAGAGGTGGTTCGAGGCTCCATTGACGGCGGACGCGCCCGTCAATGACCTGGAGCTGTTGGAGGACCTAGAGCGGTACAAGGCGGTGGATCATGATGTAGGTACCGCCGCATTGACGAAATTCCGGGGCCACCTCTGGTACCTAAGCGAAGATTTAGCCGGACTCGCTATGTTCTCCTCCAAAACCACCGATGCAGAGAAGACGGCCATGCTCCAAAACCTGCACAAGAAGACCGAAAACCCAAAAGATCTGCGTCGGCTGGAGGGAAAGAGTGTCTTGACCGTGAGACTGTCGGATTTGAGCACCTTGGTCACGAAAAGGACTCAAACTTTTTCATTGCCTGAAGCTGCCGGTTCCAACACCCCCAAAGATCTCGAAGGATGTGCACCATCGTTGAAGTCTGTGACGACGCGGCAGAAGGGCGGTGAAACTGGCGGAAGATTTCAACGAGGGACTGACAAAAAACGAGGAGGAACGGCAGCTCGTGTACCAATCGTCGAATACCACCGCCAGCAGTTCCCTCTCAGCAGACAAAAAGATCCTCTGTCCCCCAAATGAAATGTGCCATTAGGAAGAATTTCCATTTCCTTTAATTTAGTCATTAGAAAGAATTTACCTTCATTCTTCCATTCTAGAATGATTAATGCTGAGCATTTACGTTTGTTCATATAGGGTCGAATAAACAAGGTCAATGAGGGGACCCTTCCTTCCTAATAGGCCCAATGAAATTTCGCCCATTTTTCCTTTTCTTCAAGTGTAATTAATTAAAGGGTGTGCGATTTGACTCTTGCAAATTTTTATTTTCACATGTGAGGCTGGGACACCCTACAGGCTGAGTGTGTATATATAAGCACTGCTGTTTTTGCTTATTTCACAGGTGAACATATTCATCAGTGGCTGAAGATTACTTGTCCGTCAGTGCTACCATCCTAACCAGTGGGAATTGACCTACAATGGCTTCTAAAGGAGGACAAGACTGGGACATTCACACATATGGCAACCTAATTGGAACTGGTAGAGAGTTGTTGCCCTCTGAACTCCCACACTCTGCGAGACGTTCTGAAATATGGGCTACTGCTAAGAGAACAAAGCGGTGAGGATGAGAAACTACCCAGCAGCCAGTCTTGCAAAGGACATTTACCCTAAAGTGTTGAAAAGTGGGAACGAACAAAACGGTTCTTTTGTACCCCCGTTGTAAATTCACGAGTCACAATCTTAAACAAGATCCAAGAATGCTGGGAGCAGGCCAAAAACATATCTCTTGGGAGAGGAAAGCTACATGTCAAAGAGGCTTTCATTGCAAACTTGACAAGCTTTTTGACATCCTCAGTTGCAAGTGTAAAAAATTGTTCTCTGCTCTGAATTTGGCTGCCTTGCAGATGCTGGTTGCAAAAACGAAACTCACATTAACTGTACATGCCCTAGGGAGATGAAGATCCCTGTGAAGGAACTTGCTTTCATTAAAGGTCAGAGAGACAAGTCTGGTTCTATTGGACCACATCAGATTGGCTTGCCAGATAACCTGAGCACAACAGACAGTCAAAAAGCAGAGCGGCAAGAAGACGAAAGAAGAAGGCTTGCGAATATAAGCGACAAGTAGCAGGATGCGATGTTTCAATGCCATCAAATGAAATAATTTTCTCTGATGATGAAAATGAAGAACAAATAGCTGATGCTCAAGATGGAAAGGATGGAAGTTATGAAGTGACATTAGAAATACCAAGCACGTCTTCAACTTCCAAAAAAGCCAGAGTACAACACATTAGAAATACCTAATGTTGCTATGCATAGCATCAGATATGGTGTTGGCCTGCGTGCCACAGCTGCCATCACCACTGCTGCCTTTATGGATGCTGGCTTGATCACTGAAGAAGACAAGAGACTTGTAGTTGATCACAATAAAGTCAAGAGGGCCCAAGAAAAAGTTATGAGATCCCTGATCAGGAATTTGATGATCTTTGTAAGAAGGGTGAAATTGACTGCATCTTCTTGACGGCCGTCAAGATACAACTAAAGTTATGCTGAAAGCAGACAATTCAGGTCGTCAGTTCCCCAGCATCATCAAAGAAGAGCATTATTCTGTGTGCAGTGAGCCAGGTGGAAGATATCTCTACCACTTCACTCCTGAGAAAGGCTCAACGAGAAAAAAACCTGCTGAAGTTATTGCTGATAATCTTGTAGATTTCATGAAGAAGAAGGGCATTGATAAAAGCCTGCAGGCCATTGGAGGTGATTCTACAAATGTTAACACTGGCTGGGAGGGTGGTTCCATGCATTGGGTAGAGGTCAAGCTTTGCCGTAAGCTGATCTGGTTGGTTTGTCCCCTCCACACTAACGAGTTACCCCTGCGACACTTGATCACAGCACTGGATGGGAAGACCTTGTCTAACAACAAGTGGACAGGTAACATTGGCAAGATGCTAGACACTGCAACCGAACTTGAAATTGATCCTTCATTCACCAAACTCTCAATTGGAGAGCCTCTTACTTCACTGAGTGACAATGTCGTAAAGGATCTCTCTACTGATCAAGCGTACGGGTATAGGATCACACAGGCCATAAGGACAGGAGAACTTCCCACAGATCTGGCCCTTCTTGAAATTGGTCCAGTGAGCCATTCAAGGTGGTTGACAACAGCAAAAAGGCTTTGTCGCATATGGGTTTCAAAACGTGGCCTTAAAGGCAAAACCCTCAACAACTTAAGACTGATAGTGGAATACATTGTTGGTGTGTACTACCCCTGTTGGTTCAACATCAAAGTGAAACACACTTGGGTGGAAGGCCCACGCCACATCTTGTTTCAGCTGCGGCTAGTTAGGCTGCAAAAGAAGGCTGTAGTGGATGCTGTTTTGCCAACCATCAAGCGCTCAGCATGGTATGCATTCAGCGAAATGATAATCCAGACACACTTGTGCTCAGATGACAGTGAGGAGAGGAGAGCTGGTGTCCAAAAGATTGTTGACATGAGGGGTGGAGATGATGACACACTTGGAGATCTTTCTGTACGAGACACCTTCCATCAACCCCAGTGCTTCTTCCGTGTTGGAGCTGACAGACTGGTCTGACGGGGTATTTGAACCTCCTTTGACATGTAAACTGACTACAGCGGAAGTAAAGAAGTTCTTTGACAAGCCTATGCAAGTTCCACAGTGGCCCTGTCATGCTCAGTCAATAGAGAGGTGTGTGAAACAAGTCACAGAGGCAGCAGGCAGGGTGTATACACATGAGAAACGCGAGGGCTATATCAGAGGCCAAGAAGCAAGTCGGCGGCTGATGTCCAAGAACGAATCAAAGCAAGACTTGATGAAACTTGTTGTTTAAATATTTTTTTTTACTGATGTCATTACTTTCTAATGTTTTATGATTACAAGGATATGTTTTATGATTACAAGGATATGTTTTATGATTACAAGGATATGTTTTATGATTACTAGGATATGTTTTATGCAGAGAAACTAAAATTTTTATAGCATTACCTGACATTTTGAGAAGTTAAAATTAATAAATGTTTTCCGAGAGCAATTTATGTGCTTTTTAATCAAACGTAGATTTACCAAGCTAAGTGTTGAGCAATCACAAAAATAATAGCAGATTTGAATTCTTCACATCCAAAAACATATTTTTAAAACCCCTCAGTGAAGGAATTGGCAAAAATTAATTTTCACCTCCCAAATTGACACCCTAAATTGTCAGGGGTAATGGTGTTACATCCCCCAATAATGCGCTGCCGCAAATGTTCAACACTCCTAATTTTCTCTGCGTATACCAGCGCTTTCAAGTGGCCCCAGAGATAAAAATCTAGTGGCGTGAGATCCGGGCTTCTAGCTGGCCATTCCACAGGCCCTCGACGTCCTATCCAATGACCAGGGAATTGTTGGTACAGGTATTCCCTTACTTGGGTGCTGTAATTTGCAGGAGCTCCGTCTTGCTGGAACCATGTTGGGAAATTTCCTTCTTCGTTCAAGATACTGGGAAATGTTTCTTCTTTGAGCATACATAGGTAGGTGCCTCCAGTGACAATGTTCATCGAAAAAGAAGGGGGGCCTATGATGCGATCCTTCCAATTGCCATAGCATACCATCAACCGAGATGCACCTTGTTCCTTTGAAGAGGTATACCAGTGAGGGTTGTTTTGAGACCAGTAGCGGGCGTTCTGTCGATTTACCTCACCATTTCCATAAAAACAGCCTCTTCACTGAACAGAATGGTGGACGGGAAATTGGCATCCCAAGCATATTGTTCCGTAGCCCATTCACAAAATTCCATCCGCTGGTCGGGATCATCATCGCTTAATTTCCGTAGGATCTGAAGTTTATATGGATGCCATTTGTGAGCCTGAAGAATGCAATGGATGCTACTTTTCGACACTCCTGTCTCGGCGGACAATCGCCGAAGAGATTTATTGGGACTTCTGTTAAAATGAGCCAGGATAGCAGTCGCTGTATCATCGTCAGTGGACCTCCTTGAGGGTCCACTGCGTGGTTTATCTTCTATAGATCCTGTTTCCTTAAACTTTGCAACAAGTCTGCTAACACAACTCTGTGTTATTGGCTCGCGGTCTGGATGCAGTCTGCTAAGTTCAGCAGCGGCCTCTCTTTGACTCCGATTTCCTGAGTAGAATTATCTGGATTCGTTCTTCCTTGCTCACAGACATTATGTCCTGTAGAAAGAGAAAAATATCAATTATGGTTTGTAGAAATAGAAAAATATGAATTTCTCCTATGATGCCGGACTTATGGGACACCCTGTATATGTATATATAATTTCGTTATCTTTAATTTTAAATACTAAATTTTATTTACCTTATATGATTCACAAATCACAGTTGTATGGAATTTAATAACTCCTCTTCTTCATCTTCATTGCTTTCAACTTCGTCGTTAGATTTCTTGTATATATCTGAATTAACACCCGCATACGTATCAGTATGTATTGCGACGTTCCAAAACGTTTTTAAACGTTTTTGAAGACGCGATTCAGTGGCTCGAGACTCACAATTGAGTCACTGAGTCACGATCGACTCTGGTCGATCTGAACATCTGGTATAGTTATATAGTACGGCTGCGGTATACGAGTCGACCATACATAAAAAATATACAATTTAAATTAATATGGCATTCATATTAATGTATATATTCAACTATATTAATATTTTATTTCAATAAAATTTTTCGATTTTCAAAATAGCCCAAAATAGCATTACAATTTTTGGAAGTAGCCCAAAAGTCGCAAGTAGCCCAATCTTAAATTTTAGTAGTGCCAGCCCATTCCAATAGCCCAATTCACGAAAAGTAGCCCAATCTGGCAACCCTGAAACAGACCTCGTTCTGATGTTTATCTTTTTGTGTTGCCATTCAGCTTTCTTTTAGTGACTTTTAGACTATATACATATATAGTATATACACACACGTCACCTCACTCTTCCCCTACAAGTTGAGTCTGTCAGTGGGGTGAGAGACCCTAGAGGACCTGCGGAGCGGGGTTGATGTAGTAGGAATAGATGCAACCTGCTTAGGCAGGCGAATTGAACCATTTTCGGGAGGATCGGGTCTCCCTTCCGGAAGACCGGTCATCCTGCAATTCACGTTCCCATATCTGGTCCTGATGGCCGGCCTTGGACTTACCTTTAAATTTGTGCCATTCAACAGGCCTAACTTGGTGCTGCATTCATATCACTAACACTAGGCTTAGGCTCAACCTTACTTGGACCTGTGCCCTTATCACTAACACTAGACTTGGGCTCAACCTCACTATGATTTACTTTAGTATTTCCTATATTTGACTCTGTTTCTGGTTTAACTGTTCCATTAATATCATTAGCTACACTCACTCACAGAGCCTGTTTAAGCTAGGTAGTCAGTGTAGTTGTTAGGGTATTTACGTATATATATAAAATATATAGTGAGAACTAGTCTGTGATCGAACTGGTTTGTGATTGAACTGGCTATGATCGAAACGACTCAAAGGTCTGCATCATGCGCTGACTCCATGTATCATTCTGTGCCGCAATTTAAAGATTGTTTGATGGTGTACATAAGGCCTTATGAAGTATAGCCAACGATATAACGGGTCCGCCAAAAAGCAAACATACGCTTGATTGTAACCTAATAAGTCAACATGTGTTTGGATGATTTATACAAAATTTACAGACAGTAATTACCATTGAATTTTATATAAGCCAGCCAATTTTTATAAATGAATGATTAAATTTGGTTGTTTAATATTAACTTGAATTTTGAGTTCGATAAATGTAAGTGCACATTGAAATAATTTTTCTCTTTTCTTTCAGATAAAAAAAAATTACTGTAGATATCCCTCAAATGCCATTCTCTGGTGAAGCTAAAATAATTATTAAGCATTATAGGCTTAATAGTGGATATGGAAGGCACAAAATATTGGTGGGATTCCCCAATAAAGGATGGACACTGGGCGGACTGGATACGTTGTTGAAAAAACTTGATGCTACAGGCAGTACTGTTCGGAAAAAGGTAGTGGTCGTCCAAGGAGTGTTAGAACGGAAGAAAACATTGAAGAAGTTTCTTCCCGAATTCTTAGCCAAGAAGATAAGCCAGGCAGTCACGAGACTCCAGCGCAGATTTCAAAGTCGATTGGAATATCAGGAACTAGTGTAAGGCGAATTGTAAAAGACTTCGGACTTAGATCATACAAACGTGTACGTAGACAGAAGAAGATCAGCACCACTAACCAAGAAAAACGAGTCATAAATGAAAAAAAAAAAAAATTGCTGAGACGCATCACAGTTATGAAAGCAAGTCAAACATTTTTTTACTGCTGAAAAAATATTCACTCTACTGTAGAACCACCAATGAACTCTCAGAACAACAGAGTATACTCAGAATCCCATCAATTAAAGAATCGAATTTCGGACGAAAGACTGTATGCAACAAGGAGCCACTTTTCCAAAAGTATTATCGTTGTCTGTCGGTGTTTCTAAGTTGGGAAAAACCTCTCTCTATTTCGTTGAGCCCAGTGTAAAAGTTAACGGTGAATATTATCGAAATGTTCTTTTAGCAAGCATGATTCCAGAGATGCGTGCTCTGACAAATGGAGGTCATTTTGTTTTTAACAGGATGGAGCAAGGGCACATACGACAAAAGCGACTGTTGCTTATTTAAATGAACATGTTCCCGAATTTATTGAACCGGAGAATTGGCCTCCGAACAGTCCTGATTTGAATTCTGTTGATTATGGGATCTGGGAAAACTTGTCAGAACGAGTTTATCGCAGTAAGAAAATCAGAAATGTTAACCACCTGAGAGATGTTCTGATTGAACAATGGGCCAAATTCCCACAAAACCAGATTGATTCAGCTGTAGATCAATTTAGACAAAGATTCTAAAAGTAATAGAAGTTGGAGGAAAACAGGCACTTGTAGATTATTCCCCCCCCCCCTCCCAATTTTGACAATATTTTCGTTAAAACTAACGAAAATATCACGACTTAACCTAACCAATTATCAAGGGCGTACAGTTGATCTATTAGTAAATAGTAAATACTATTCCAGAAACAATGTTATAACTAATAATAGATCAACTATACGCCCTTGATAATTGGTTAAGTCGTGATATTTTCGTTAGTTTTAACGAAAATATTCTGTCAAAATTGGTAAGGGGGGAGATAACCTACAAGTATCGGAGAACATATTGAACAGTATTTTTAATTTGACATTTTAATAACAATTTTATATGAAAGGAACTTTTGGTGTATAATAAAGAAATTTTGAGTATTTACGGTATCTTTACATCCTATTTTTGTTTACGTGCTAAACTGAGGTCTATTCAGCTACTGTGCTAAAAATTTAAAGAAATGTTGTTAGATAACGTTATTTTATTTTGTTAAAGTTTTATCAAAAGTGAAAAGAAATTGAGTTTAAAAGGAAAAGTACGGACGCATGTTTTTTTTTGTTGACCCTGTATTACTTGAAAAGTAACATTTTCAGTTTTATTCATCTGATTGTATGTAAAACATGACAGGGTAAATATTCGTGTTAGCACATGACCTGGACTTTGGCATGAAAATTAGTTTTTCTGGTGTATTTCACTGTTTTATGCGAATCTGACCACTTCTTGTGCAAATGAATGGTTGTAGAGATATGCTCTTCTCCCCGTAATCCTACGATTTTGAAGTCCTCGGAAGTGGGCAGGGCTCTGAAGTAGAGGGAAATTGTGGGGTAAAAGAGGGCGTGCTTGTAGCCGTAGTGGCACTACCAAACCTAAAACACCCAACCTAACCTAGGCCTAACGCCGTGCTCCAGAAAAACCAAGTACCTTTCAAGGCTGAGATAAAGAAAGCACAACAAATTTTCCTCTTGAACTTCTCGATGTGCTGGTGGTTACAGTAGAATGTGTGCTGATCTTGACGGTATTTCAGAGGATTAGAGCACGTTGGACGATCTAGAGACGAATGCAATACTCCATGCTGCTAAAATATCTTAACAGCCGCTTCGTTATCGTCGAAACACCGCTTAATGACGTTATAATAGGAGAGGTCACAACCGTTACACACAACGCCATGATGAATTCAAATTTGGAGCTCAACGTCGTTTTCTTCCCGGAAAATGCATCAACGCTTGCGCAAAGAAACTCTCACAATCCTCCCACACGTCACGGTTGACAAGCTATACTTCATTGTCGACACGCTGATTTCAATCAGTTTTAATCGATCCAAAAATTGCTTATATCTCCGATAATATCAATTTGCATAAGAAATTTCATAGAAGAAAATAGGGATCTTTTCCGTTTGACTGCCGCCATTGAAACATAATTAAACTTTTTGTATTTTAACTGAAATGTCTTGATGATACAAAATAAGTTACTTTATAAAAAAGCTTTTCTTAATTTCCCCTTCAAATTTTGTTTCTTATAAACAATTTTAATTACTTTCAAGATCCATGCTTAATTTTTAAGTTTTAATCGTGTACTCAGAAAAATAAGGGGATCACCTGAAGATCAGGGCCTCCAGCCTCCTTTAGTTAGCTTTATAAGGCTAACTAACAAAAATATCACGACCTAACCTAACCAATCGTCAAGGTCGTACAGTTGACCTAACGATTGGTTAGGTTAGGTCGTGATATTTTCGTTAGTTAGCCTTATAAGGCTAAGTAAAGAAGGCTGGGGCCACTCACCTCTTATGTTTCAATGGCGGCAGTCAAACGGAAAAGATCCGAAAATAGATTCAGATTTAAATTCTACATAAGAAAAACCTATTGTCATCCCAAAGTCCAGGTCGTGTGCTAAAACGAATATTAACCAGTTATTTTGTTAGTGGATGTTCTTCGCTTTGTTAGTATTCAAATTGGAATAATTTTCGATAAATATTTACTATTACACCGGTCTCCGGTAGAAAGTTTTAAAAGCTGGTTTTCAATGTTTTTCAATGTGCTGAATTAAAAAAATGGGTGCTTTCCTGTTAACGGGAATACCCAACCGCCCGCCACTAAACTGTTTATGTATTTTTGCTCGTCATTTTCGTTTAACGAAAATATCACAACTTAACCTAACCAATCATCAAGGGCGTACAGTTGACCTAACCGGGCATTCAATTGACCTAACAGGTTAATATAACGGAAAATGCCCGGTTAGGTTAACTGAATGCCCAGTTAGGTTAATTGAATGCCCGGTTAGGTCAACTGTACGCCTTTGATAATTGGTTAGGTTAAGTTGTGATATTTTCGTTAGTTTAAACGAAAATGACGAAAGCAAAAATACATCATAAACAGTTTGGTAGTCCCGATAATACGTAATAGTAGAGGAATTTTAGGAAAATCGACCTAACAAATTAGCAGGAAGTCGAAACTTGGTACACTTGTAAACTGAACCCTACTGATGAATATATTAAAAGTCCCAACAAATCCAAGTTGTGCTCCAGCCGCCATCTTGGAAAATGGCGGCCGAATTTCGGTTTTTTGGAAATCACTTTAGAACCGTAAAAGATACGAAACTTTACCAAGAGAGCAATATCATTCTACATAAAAAGACAAACATTTTCTGTTCCCAACTTTGTTTTGTACGATGAAAAATAAAAAAGTTATGCAAAACCAAAGATTTTTCATTCTATGAATCAATGCGGACACGACGTTCAAACTGGGTTTGTAGGTAAAAAAAGCGAATGTTTTGTTATGACTGCCTATTTTCAGAAACCTCTCTTACTTTGTATGGGTGATTTTGTGAAAAAATATTTCACAGGAACGAGCTAGTAGAAATATAAATTGTGACAGTACCTGGTTTTCTAAATATTTATACCAATACATTTTCTTGTTTCTAGCAGATATGGGCAACTCTGTCCCTAATTTCCTATATTCTACTTCTAATAAATACTCTTAATTATGATTATATCTACGGATTCATCTGTAACATTTATTCACTCAATCGGAGGTTATGAGTTAATATACCGAAGTAATAGTTCAAAGTGAATGACAGACGAACTAATATTTTTCTTTTCTTTTCAGGTAATGGACGCTATTGATGAGTCAAGATGAAGTGCTTGATATGTGCAGAAGAGATCGATGTGGGAAGCGGGGTATTTGTGGAAAGAGGGATCAAGACTCTGATTCAAGCAAGCAAAGATAGAGGAGATGATAAATACAAGACATTTCAGGAACTGAAGAGTGTACCAGTACACAAAATCTGTCGGAGAAACTACACAAGAAAGCACAGTATAGCTGCTGTCAATAAGGAACCTTCAGAACAATCAACTTCACAAGCCAACAGAGTTCTTCGTTCAGAAATAAAGACATTTAACTTTCTAAGTGACTGTATATTTTGTGGAGAGAAAGCAAGTTTACCTGACACAAAACATTCAAAAAATAGACGCCTCACTGTATATAATGTGGCTACTCTTGAATTTCGAGAAAAAATTATTTCAATTTGTGAACAGCGCAGTGATAGTTGGGGGCAGGAAGTATATTCACGTATTGCAAATTCCATTGATTTAGTAGCAGAAGAAGGTCGTTATCACTTTGTATGTTACAGCACATTCAAGCGCATTGCACAAAGAGATTCAGCAGGACGTCCAGAAGAATCAGTAGCTTCGTCTGCTTTCAAAAAACTTTTGGAATACATTGAAAGTAATGATGAGTGTCAGTACAGTTTGAGTGAGCTGAAAGATATTATGATGGAAGTTTCTGGTGCACAAAAAGAAGACCTTTACAGTGACCACTGGCTTAAGTGTAAGTTCCTTTCACACTACAAGTCAAGCATAATCTGTACAGATCTGCATTCCCGACATAACATATTTAGCTTCACTCACACAGGACGGAGGATTTTAACAGAACAATGGTATGAAAACAAGAAGACAGATGAGACTAGTGAACGATTACGTATTGTTGAAACAGCTGCAAAAATCATCAAAGAAGACATTTGTAAAACAGTGTATGATTGTAGCATGTACCCAGACATTGATGACATGAAGGCTGAGGGTCAGACTTTAGTTCCCCCGACACTTACAGCTTTCACTGAGATTCTTATTTCAACTAAAACTCAACCTACACCTGAAAGTATAGATCGCAAGAGAACTTTTATCAACCATTCGATAATTTCTGCTATGAGGCCACGTTCATTCCTATCTCCACTGCATTTGGGACTTTCTGTACACCTATATCGCAATTATGGATCAAGACATCTAATAGACATTTTGCATGCTGTGGGTGCATGCTCTTCATACAAAGAAGCCACAAACTTCCTAAATTGTGCTGTTAATAGCCCACGGTCAACAGTACAACCAGATGCATTTATACAGTTTGTCTTTGATAATGCTGATGTGAACACAAGAACCCTGGATGGTTTGGGTACCTTTCATGCACTTGGAGGAATAAAGTGTGTTACTCCAGGAAACTCTGTCTCGAAATGCCCTCCTTTAGCACGTAATATTGGTGAAAAATGTGACACTACTTCAAATCAAATACCCATTATCCCTTACAAAAAACCTCCCACATCAGGTTTGAAGAGCATAATCTTAAGTGACATAACACATGAAGATGGAGATGTAGTTCGCAGAGGTTTCAAACTTGATGTTCTGTGGTTGGCTGGATTTAGTGAAGTTCAAAATAAATTACCAAGCTGGAATGGCTATATGAAATATGCAGTTACAAATGGAACATGGAATGTAAGTCGTGTGCTGGCAGTGCCTTTCATAAATCTAGAACCAGGAAATCTGACAACCCTTTACTCAGCTTTGATGTTTGCCGCAAAAGAAAGCCAAAGTCATAATCAGGCATGTGTAGTTACTTTTGACCAACCCTTGTTCTTGAAGTCTGTAGATATTGTTGAGTCAGAACCAGTTGCTAGTCTTGTATCTTCAATAGTTGTTCGCTTAGGAGGTTTTCATTTGTTGATGTCATACATGGGAGCAGTAGGACATATAATGAGTGGTAGTGGGATTGAGGAGTTGTGGCAAACTGTTTATGGAAAAGCGACTGTACCCCACATGATGAAAGGCCATTCATATGCCAGAGCCGTACGTGCTCATATTCTAACAGCTGCAGCACTCTTTACTCTCATTCATGACGAATTGGCTTCAAAAGCTGAAGAATCACAAAACATACTGTGTGAAATATCAAAACAGTATTCAGCAAAGGCACTAACTTCTGAAGATGTTTTTGAGTGTGTTGCTATTGAGAACTACATAAATCTGTTTGAGAAAGTCAAAAAAGATATGCAGAATTCAGGCAAAACACCTAAGTTATGGCTTCAGTATTTTCAGCAAGTCATGCTTATCCTTCAGTTTATAAGAGCAGAACGAACAGCAGACTGGAATTTGCATATTGAAACTGTCAAATATATGCTTCCTTACTTTCATAGTGCAGGTCATATACACTATGCAAAATGTGCCCATCTGTATCTAACTTTGATGGAGGATTTGCCCAACAAAATGTCATCTGAGGACTTCCAAAGATTCACGAAAGATGGTTACTTCACAATCAGGCGCAGTGACAGATTCTGGTCTGGTGTGTCAACAGATATGTGCATTGAGCAAGTTTTAATGCGTAGCTTTAAAGCAATAGGTGGACTTACACATGGTCGGGGAATCACAGATTCAACTTTACAGAGATGGGTGTTGTCTGCTCCAGCTTGTGGTGAAATAACTGGAACGTTATCAGAGTTCGCAGGAATAAGTGTAACAATTAGTCATCAGAACATAGAATCTGGAACATCTCGTCAAACAAGAGATTTAAACGACTTTGTGACATTTGTTTGCTGGCTAAAAGAACATAACCCATTTGGTCAATTATCAGGACAGTTGGTAAACCTCTCAAATGGGTTGATAGCAGATTCATCAATAACATGTGATAGGGCACTAGAGATTGGTACAGAAACAATGAAAGCACTCTCAAGTCATAGCTTCTCTGATATTCGACTGCAAAGGAAGAAGAAAGTAGTTCCTTTGTCTAACCTGTCATCTGGCACAATAAAGATGAAAGAAAAAACTGTAATCCTGCATTCCCCACAAGAACTCTTCCACAGAATGATATGTTTGGACATAAGCAAAACAGAAGTTAAAGGGTACTTTCAGTATGAGCTGGCAAGTGTGCCTCCATCATTATTTGACTCAACATTGTTAAGAAAAGGCACAAAGTCTTCTCTGATCAATGCTTTTCAGTCGCACAACGAGATGTTAGCTTTACCAGCCAATCCTCACTACATTTTAGATGGAGGAAACCTTCTTCATTGCGTTGTTTGGCCAAAACCCGCTACATTTGGTCAGCTGTTTGACTTGTATACAACCTCTGTAGAGAGCAATTACGGTAAAAACTGTACAGTGGTGTTTGATGGTTATCCTGACAGAGAAACCACTAAGACAGCCGAGCAAGAGCGACGAGCAGCAAAAAGAACTTCTAGAGATATCATATTTAATGAGAATACACCAACCACTATACCACAATCAGATTTTCTTGCTAACAGAAACAACAAACGGGCCCTGATTGCATCTCTTGTGTCTAGTATGAAGATCAAAGGTTATTCTGTTGTTCAGGCGGAGAGTGATGCAGATACTGTTATTGTTAAGGCTGCTCTAGATCAAGCTAAACACAAAAATCAAACAGTAGTTGTTGGCCAGGATACGGATCTTCTAGTGCTTCTAACTGCTCTAGCCCATGAAGACTTTGAAATTTGGTTTCTCAAACCAGGGAAATCAAACAGCACACCCCGTATTTTCAGCATCCAAAGTGAGAAAAAAAACATGGGGAAGGCTTGTGAAGTTTTGCTATCTGCTCACGCCATGACTGGATGCGATACCACATCAGCTTTGTATAAAAAAGGAAAAGTTAGAGGTCTCCAACTTCTACAGAACCATACAGAAATGAGAGAAGAAATGAAAATATTTAACCAAAAGGATGCCAGTAAAGAAGATATCAAAGCTGCTGGGGAAAAGTTCCTCTTAAAAATGTACGGATCAAAATCAAAGTCCTTGGATGAGCTAAGATACTTCATGTATAATCGCATAGTAGCAAAAAAGAAGTTAGATACATCTTTTCAACTAGCATCCCTACCTCCGACCAGTGCAGCAGCAGAGCAACACTCATACAGAGTGTACTTGCAGGTCCAAGAATGGTTAGGAAACTGCCTGGAGCCAACAGAGTGGGGATGGTCCATGACAGGGAAATCACTGAGGCCTGTCCCTACTACCAAGGAAGCCGCTCCATCACAACTTCTTAACCTCATTTCATGTAACTGCAAGCTAGGATGCACCAAGAGATGCAAGTGCATACAGTTTGGTTTGCTGTGCTCAGCGATGTGTGGAGGATGTGAAGGAACTACCTGCGAGAACTCTTATGTTGAAACGCTACTAGACAACTGATAACTGAGTGTGTTGCAATATGACACTACACATAATGCAATAAATGTACAATCTAGCTTATTTTTGCGTAGTAATTAGAAAATTATACTTAAAACAGGGAGACACAATTACATTTTATTTCCTAGCTCATGTTAGATGACTTTATTCAACATTAGAGATGTCACACAGTGCCTTAGTGTTAAAGCTATATACTGTATTACTGCGTTGCACTCCAAGACTTAGATTACTACATTTTCATTTTAGGTAACAACAGACGATTATAGTTAGCTATAGTGATGTTCCCAAGTGTCTAAGGATTACTGTGACCATTCAATAAGATGTTATTTTATGTTCAATCCATAAAACCTGTCTGAACATCATGGTCATCATCAATACATGAAAATTCTTCCTATGTTACATTTTTCTTCAGTATACAAGATAAGGAAAAATGCATGTTATATTTTACATAAAATATATTAGTAATGTATGTATTGAGAATAGCATTCATAATTATTTCCATTTTCAATACTTAGATGTCTAATGAAGGAATAAAATAACTGTTTTAAATAATGTTACTCCAAACCGATAACTTAGCTCCTACCCGTCATCAAAAAAATTACATTACAGTATTTTTCTCTAGCTCTTTCTGTTGTGCTTTACTTTTTTACCAAACTACCTATAAAAAACAAACTGTCATGGTTCTGAAATAATAAATTGCAACAAAATATTCGAATTTCTACCCATTAACCAAGTTTGAACGTCATGTCTGCACTGATTCATAGAATAAAGGAATTTTGTATTTTGCGTAACTTTTTTATTTTTCATCGTACAAAACAAAGTTAGGAACAGAAAATGTTTGTCTTTTTATGTAGAATGATTTTGCTCTCTTGGTAAATTTTCGTATCTTTTACGGGTCTGAAGTTATTTCCAAAAAACCGAAATTTGGCCGCCATTTTCCAAGATGGCGGCTGGAGCACAACTTGGATTTGTTGGGACTTTTAATATATTCATCAGTAGGGTTCAGTTTACAAGTGTACCAAGTTTCGACTTCCTGCTAATTTGATATGAAATTAGTTAATATGTAAGCGATAATCAGTTAGTAGGGGGCCAAAATGTCTTTGTCATCTAAAATAGCAGAAAAAACGTCGCTGCTTTCGGTACGTTGTCGCCACATGAATTTTGCAAGATATGAGTCCAGATGATGGCGGGCGGTTGGGTATTCCTGTTAACAGGAAAGCACCCAAAAATGATACTCATTTCCGTCACAAATGATTTGTTAGAGTTATTGAAGCTTAAAGCTTTCTACCCTTTTTTTTTTACCCCCCCCTTTTTTTTTACCCTTTTTTTACCCCCTTTTTTTACCCTTTTTTTACCCTTTTTTTTACCCTTTTTTTTTTTTTTTTTTTTTTACCCTTTTTACCCTTTTTTTACCTGGGGGCCCCCAGTGGAAACCGGGAGTTTTTGGGGGGAGACTCGCAAAAACGAGTGGTTTCCGAAGATTTTGAAAGTCAGATTAATACAAAAGACATAGGAAAAACAGATTTTACCTTCAAAATTGGCCGAACCTAAGCAAACCTAATCTAACCTAACCTAACCCAACCCCTAACGTTATCACTAACTGATTCAAATTAAAATCAGTGGAAGCGCCATTTTTTTATCCTTTTCCCGTTAGAGAGTTTAAGCTTCAATAATTCTCTACAAATCATTTGCGACAGAAATGAGTATCATTTTTTAATTCAGCACATTGAAAAACATTAAAAACCAGCTTTTAGAACTTTCTACCGGAAACCGGTGTAATAGTAAAGAAATACCTAATTTTCTTTATCATTAATATTTTCCATTTCTTTTACCACTTTGTGCAATGAAAATATTTTTACCAAGTGGGAAGAAAATGGGGAATTCTGTCACTGAGTGGGGGGATTTTTCATTTAGGAGGCAGTCGTAGTTTCCATTATGGGCGCCATATTGAATTAGGCTACCAAATGTGCGTCTCGTTGGTTGGATTCTGGTAACATTGTGGTTAATTGAGTATGTCAATAGGATCTCATCTACTTATTGTTTTAAACCAGCAATCTTTTACTCGTGCAATTGGTTGATTGCAGGGTATATAGAATTTTAGATGAAATCATAAAACTCTGGTGAGAGAAAAAAGGCCTTTACTTAGGGCCTAACTTTTGACCTAATTGTCAACGGTTACTACGGTAAGCAAACTAAAGTACATTCTGCTAGTCTTGCCTTGAAGTTAAGCAAGTAAGATTTGTTAAACATATAGGCTAATTCAATTTTTCCTGATAAGATTTGCAAACTGGGCTAGGCAAAGTTTTAAGCTAAGTAGCTTAGGCCGAGGTCCATATATTAGCAGTGAATATTTCACTGGAAAAATTATAGAGTACAGACGCAGTGAGGAGACAGTTCATAATAGCTTAGGATTTGTGGCAATATAATATTTTGGCATCCCAAATTATTCAACCAACCAAAAATAAATGGCACTCCCACACTTCCAAATTAACATGGTAAAAACTTTTATAGTGGGCACACAAGGGCCCATCTGGGTGGCTCCACTGTTAATATAAACAAACTACAAATACAGTTACATGCAAAATTAAGATACAATTGATCTCTGCAGATTGTCACACATATACTAGCTGTACATTAACTTTAAATCTTTGGAACCTGTGGATCATTCTTCAGTACCACTACCATACTAATTTTAAACAACAAATGATTATCTCATCTCAAGATGTTTTACATGGATCTAGAGGATCTTAGTTGCTGCTTGTCTACTACTTATATATACAGTACTTTACAATAGTTTTGCAGACCCAAAGGATCAGGTTGTCTACTTTCTCATATGACTATATGTATATAGCTATGTACATACAACCTGAATAATACAGCTCTACAATTAAGAGAAAAGGAGTTGGTGGGACTGTAAAGACTGTATAGAGTATTTGAATATACACCCATTCAGGGTCTCCCATTTGAAGGTGTCTATGAGGCAAGTGACTATACTGAGTCTCATACATTACAGTGCTATGGGGAGCACTACTTGACAGAGAAATCTCTTTAAATAGAGGGTATAAAGACAGAGTATCCCCTAATCCAAGATGCTGCCTCCCTATATCCCATCACTCTATGTGGGTGATGAGATTTACCCAATTAAAAAATAAACTATATAATGTATATTGTATATATGGGAGGGGTTCACAAACCTCCTCTTCACACTATTACCAGGGTAAAACTTTGCAACACACCTGCATTGCCATGAAACATGCTATAGTAGCAAAACATATATCAATTGATAGAGCAGAAAAAATTGTGCAAGCAGCTATATATCATTTTGAAAATATTAGAAAATAAGTTATGATATTATGATGATGTTACTAGGCCTATCGTAGCTTATACCATTTGGATCTTTTCCACTTCATGTACTATTTCTAATTTTGTTGGAAATAAGATATTTAATGTAGGTTAACTGAATGCCCAGTTAGGTCAACTGTATGCCCTTGATGATTGGTTAGGTTAAGTCATATTTTCGTTAGTTTTAACAAAAATATTATAACTTAACCTAACCAATGATACATAGCTGCTTGCACCATTTTTTCTGCTCTATCATTTGATGTGTGTTTTGTTACTGTAGCATGTTTCATGGCAATGCGGGGTGTCTTGTAAAGTTTTACATTACCAATTGAAATATTGAAAGATAAATATCAAAACTCGGATAAACATGACTAAATTATGATTGTTTTTGCACCAACAATGAGTGTAAGAAAACTAATTCAAGAATTTAACCACAAAGAAAGGCTATTTAGGCTCAGCAGCTTGTGAAAGAAAAGGGAGTATTGTCATCACTGAATCCAAAGATGGGGAAGGAATTGTCACTGGAAGTAACTAATATTGTTAGACTTTTTTAGAAATAATGAAATAAGTAGATAAATGGCAGGCAAGAAAAGACTTGTGTAACAATAAAAGAAAATGGTGAATGAAAAGAATATCAAAAGAGGTTAGTTTTATGTAATCTAAAGGAATTATATCAACAATTTAAGTTTAAATTTTCAGTTCTCTCTATAGGGTTTTTGAAATTTGCGATGCTACACCCCAAAGAATGTGTTTTGGCGGGAGCAAGTAAGACGCATAGTGTGTGCGTCTGCACAATTCATCAGAATGTTAAGTTAATGATGACAGGTTCTAGAATGGTAGAAATTACCAGTGAGGAAGAAACTCTGTTGAGTAGTTACCACTGTGCTTTAGCCAAAATTATTTGTGACAAAAGTCAACCTTCTTGCCATTTAGGAGAGAGTGATTGGTGCTCCTTTAGTATGCGGTCTACAGACAAATTCACACTTTAGTATGCGGTCTACACCAATTTATTTTTTAAATGTAGTTAAAGAAGGTTGAAATGACAATCTTACTTGAAAAAAATTTATTGAAAAGTTAAAAATAAAAAGTTTAAATGTAAGGAAAAAAATTTATTGAAAAGTTAAAAACATAAAAAGTTTGAATGTAAGTATACCTTCTTAGCTTGTTTACATCCCAATGTCAGTCGCCCTTGACGATTGGTTAGGTTTAGTCATGATATTTTCGTTAGTTTTAACGAAAATATCTTGACTAAACCTAGCCAATCATAGGTAGACCGCATACTATAGTAGCACTGGCAATTGAATTGTTTACAACTTTACTGCTTCAAATTTCTCAAGCTACTGATGTTAAACAATCATTTTGAATTTCAAGGTCAAATAGGGTCTAAGTCATGTGAGTGAGTCATTTAGCAAAAAAAAAGTGGCAGAATGCGTGAGCAGGCACAAATTTACCGAAAAAAAACCTGTAGACTGCACTTTGAAAAAAGTAGAGTGCGGTAGAATTTGTAGACCGCATACTAAAGGAGCACTGAGTGATCAATGCCCTTAACTTGATTCGCTGAAGAAAAAGGTATTGATGAAATCCAGTACAAACAGTGGACAACAACAGATCGATCTCAGCTGGACTGTGTTATTCAAAATTTAGAAGATTTCCTAGATACCTTTATTTCTCGACTAACTCGACTAAGGCATCATGATTTCATTGCCAAACAACAAGCCAAGTATTTAGAAAAAAGAAAAAATGAACTGGATGAAGGCGATTTTTTTTAGTGATTAGGGACTTTCCGAAAACTATTCCTTTGTAGTCCAAGATTGTGCTCAAGGATTTCACTGGAATAATTGCCAAGCGACTCTTCATCCATGGGTTTATTATTACAAAGAGCAAGAAAAAGTAAATCACAGCTCTCTAACTATTATTTCAGAGTGTAATACACATGATACTGTTGCGGTGCATCTATTCATAAAAGTTTTAATAATTCATCTGAAATCACATTTTCAGCTATTAAACAGAATTATCTATTTTACCGATGGATACGCAGGTCAATACAAAAACTGCAAAAACTTTTTAAATTTATGCCGCCACCGTGAAGAATTTGGAGTTAAGGTTGAGTGGCATTTTTTGCTACCACCCATGGCAAGGGACCATTGGATGGTGTTGGAGGAACCATCAAAAGAAAGTCCGTAGGCCATATGAAAACCAAATTCTTCCCCAAAAGATCTTTCTGATTTCTGTTCCTTAAAATTGACTCAAATGTCTTTTAGCTTTGCAACACAAGAACAATACTCAAGTGAGAAAGAATTTTTAGATCCAATTTTATCAAAAGCGAGAACCATACAAAGAACTCAAAAATTACATTCATTCATACCATTGACAAAAAATTTAGAAGTACAAATGTACAGTGCCTCAGTTGAAAGTCAAAAGGAATTTGCTTCCCCCCAACAAGCCACTCGCTCAATTAATTGAAAATGTCACACGATATGTAACAGTGGAGTATGATAACCACTGATGGATTGGGTGTGTGATGGAAATATATTCTGGTGAAGGTGAAGTGAAAGTAAACTTCCTTCACCCTTGTGGCCCAAATAAGTCATTTACTTATCCTGAAAATCCTTATATACTTACAGTAGATTTGTCCAACATCCTCACAATCATAAACCCAATGAGAGCTACTGGAAGAACATATACAATCACAAAAAAGGAAACCAATGAAACCAATATGATCCTGAAAAAGCATCATCATAAAAAGTAATCAAGAAACTGGATACAAATTTATTGTCAAAAACATACAATCAAAAACTTACAACTGCATGGAAAATGTGAGTATTGCTATTTAAATTGCTTATTGACATGTATGCCTATATACTGTAACTAACTATATTTTGATAATTACACTTATGAATACAGTTCTAAGCATTAGTCTATCTTAAATTGTACAGCTTCCTAATATTAAATTATTATTAAATAGCGGAAATCCCTCTAACCCTCTAGTTCAGTGATGTACAAACCCTGGCATGCGGGCCAAATGTGGCCCCCATGGGTCTTTTCAGTGGCCCCATGGGTCTTTTCAATTCAATGAAAAAGTTAGAATATAAAAGTGACCCAATTTATGACTTTTGAAAACATTTTCTGTGAAGGAAATGGAAAGTAAGTAGGCTAATACATTTAGTTATTTTCTTTGCTTGGCCCTCACATCAAAAAAGTTTGTGCACTACTGCTCTAGTTGTTAGAGCCTGTGACTGTGAATAAATGGTCCTGGGTTAGAATCCTAGTAGTTTAGAGGTTAGAAAATTTATTTTCTCCACAAGCGTGTGCCTGATGCCTATGCTTGTTTCTGCCATACAGTAGAATATATAAGATCTCTAAACTAATATGGAATGAAAAAAAACCTGTTTTGGCACCCTGCATAGTATCTAGGCCTAGGTCCTTTTGGAAGTTGGTTGGAATGAGGTACACACCTAGGCCTTGGGAAGTTGAAATGGGGGTGCGATGCCAGCAAGTGGTTTGTGTAAAGATGCATTTGCATTACTCACCTATCAGATACTCTGTTAGTGGGGTCACGGCAGCTGCTGCTGGTTGCTGAGATGGGAGATTGAGCTGCCAGTGAGGACCACCCAGAGGGCCTTCAATTGAGTAAAAATAAATCCTTTGACTTCAGCACCACCCGCACTGCTAAGAATGAGAGAAATGAGGTGAGTAAGTTCCCAATTTTAGTATGGTTGAGATTGTCAGATAGGTGGCTCCTACCAATTTGAAACTGGGTTCTCACCTTTAAGATCTCTGGGGCATAGCCAGTCTATCTCTTTTAAAGACTTACTCTTCAGCTTATGGTGGGAGGATTTAAGAAAAGTAAAGTGTCCTTTGCCTAATTTAATCAATGAAACAAAAATAACACAAGGTTAACTGCATCAGCAGGCAAGTTTTTACAGGTAACTAAAGGAAATATGAAAAATTTTATTGATCATACACCAATGTGTATTCAGAACCAACTAAGCACTTGGGCAAAAAAAAATATTACTACAAAACAAACAAACAACATTAGTCCCATACCACACACAAAAAAATGTCAACATAAAATAAAACCATTAGATTATTGGCCATCATTAGCCCATTACCACACAAAGGAGACAAGACTTACAGGAAAAAAAAAGGAACTTACATAACCAATACAAAAAAAAAAAAAATGAAGAATATTAGTCACTAGGGCAAGGTCAATGAGTGTTTACCCAAATTGTATAAGCCTGATAAGTCCCAGATGTGTCATTTTAAACTCCACTTCATATCACAATCATTAAAGGTATTCTTTGCTCAATCAGTGCAAACAAAAGCAATGTTTATAACAAAAAAATATGTGAAAACTGGCTTCAGCATTTGGGTAGGTATTGGGGAAGAAAAAGTTTTGTCCAAATTCACTTCAATAAGCAAATGTCCCAGCCAAAAACAAATCCCTGATAAAGAGAGAAAAAAACCAACAAACATTTAGAGATTATCCCCCCAGCACTGTCATCAGTGGACCCACAGGAATCCATGAGTGCAATGATGCCAGAAAAGGGATCAAAATTAACAATGATAATAATTAAGGTTCTAAAATTTTAGGATATGTATTTGCATTATGATGTTGCTCATAAGGCAGTTAAAGGTACAATTTAGTTCACAGCCTGAGAAAGCTCAAAATCCATTGTGATGCATATTGATAACTGAAGTTAGGTTTTTCAACAAGGTCTTTTAAAGGAAATCAGGCATTAAAAAATGATTGATATTTACATAATTTTAAGTGATCCAAATATGAGAGACATGGTGCTTATAGCTAATGGTTAAGCAATACAAAACACCAGTGGTAAAAACAAGACTATAGGGTCACCTACCACACCATCAAGGAGAAGTGAGATGCTTTCCTGTCTCTAGAAATGGGCATATGATTGCCTCAAGGTTCTGATTATTCTCTATACTGAGAGAATTTAAAATCTGTTATAATCAATTAAAAAGAGAAGAAAAAATTTTTTAGTAACTGAAGGCCTGGCTTTCTAAGAAAGCTCTGGCCCAATGGGGATTACTGAAACCTCCCAGGCCCTACTGAGGAGTTTGGGAGCTCTCAGGAATCCTTCCCAGTAGTGGAGTTCCCACCAACTTGGCGTGTTAACCACACCATCTCAAGGTAACTAAGGGGTTTAACTACCTACCTTGCTAATTAATTTTTTAAACAACTCCTTATGATAATTTTACTCCCAAACTATTTGACCCAAGTGGCTAAAATTTGGTCATGCCTCATTACTCATCATACCCAACTACCACACCAAAAATCATTAAAATCAGTGGGATGACTGGACATAAGGTGTGTACACTTGACATGGAATGCCTCAGTTGCTGAATTGTGGTTAAAATAAATTTTTTATAGCCATGGACTACAGTTGCTTTATGCAGTTAAGGACAAAAAAATGTCTGAATAAAGTTGCCAAACACGTTTAAAGCAGGGCTGTGGAGTTGGTACACAAATCCTCCGACTCCTCTATTTTTCAAATGTCTGACTCCTTTCCATCTTTAGTGATTGTAAAGTGTTCAAACACAGCTGATTTCATTGGAAGTCTCTTTGCCCATTGTGCATTGAAGTTTAGAACAAATAATTTTATTAATAATTTGAAATTAAACTTATCAGTATCACAATTATAAAAAATATTTCCTGAAAAAAAGTAAGGGTTAATACTGATAATTAATTAAGTATAAATAATAAATATATTTGATTTATATTTATTATTTATACTTAAAATAGTATTTTCTTAAGATTTTATATTGAGGTCAGAATCGGTACATTTTTACTGACTCTGACTCCACAATTCCAACTCCGACAGCCCTGGTTTAAAGAGTTAATAATATAAGCACACCGGAAAAAAAATTAGTCACCCCTCTCAGAATGTACCTAATAACGTGTGACGGCGCCTCTGGCCTTGATAACCACATGAATCCGGCGAGGCAGAGAGACTACGAGGTTGTGCATGTACTGAACATCGATTTGCTCATTCATCAGCCAGTCCCGAAGTTCCACCAGAGTCCGTGGGTGTCTATTCCTGCGCTTCACTTTCTGTTTCCAGCCTGAACAACACCTTCGACGCATTCAGGATTAAAGGCTTCATTGGACCTGCGATGTACTCGTCGCCTCCCATCATTGGAGAACAAACAAAAATGGGACTCATCGGACCAAATTACACGTTTCCAATCTGCTGCAGTCCAGTTTTTGTGCCTCTGAGCCCATTTATAACGTGCCAATTTGTGACTTGCTGCTAACAGCGGCCTCTTCCGTGGTACCCTGCTCCAGATGTCCATCGCATGCAGTTCTCGTCGCAATGTCCATTCGGAAATTGGTCACTGGAGAACCTCATTGGTTTCTTGGAGCAATTGTTCTCTGGTTTGAAAATGATTTGCAGTTACTAGACGAGAAACATGGCGGTGGCCCCTATTGTCGAGAATTGTTTTCCGGCCACAGTTACGCCGTCGATTGTCAGTTGATTGCGAACTACACCACTCTTTGTAAACTCGCTGGACAGTACGTGTTGACACACCAACAAATTGGGCTACTTCAGACATTTTGTGTCCGTGGGCTCTGCCAAACACGATGGCTCCTTTTTGCCACTGAGTAACATCTGCCTCACGACCCATTTTGCAGACTATATCCAACACACACTTTGTTCACCACCACCTCACGAAACAGATCTGATCCTGTGTGCTACGTCACCGCTACTTGTCACTTACCAATGCTACATCAGCACCCTCTGTGTGACCTTGAACTTCCTACTATCAGTGCTATTAGGGGTGACTAATTTTTTGTCCCGTGTGCTTATTTAAACAATATAAATAATTTATATTTCATCAAAATGGTAATCAGTAGATCTGAAAAATAAGTTAAAATTTAAAAAAATAATTATTGTAACCAAATGTATATATTTCAAGGTCACTTTTATAGCTTAAACACACACACACACACACACACACACACACACACACTGCACATCCAATATCTTTCAATACTGTAGGCTAATTAACTTGTGTAGGCCAGATAGTACTACCATAGTTTGATACTGCTAATATAACGTTATACCAAATAACTCTTGTCAGGCTAGCATCTACCAGTAGCGTTTTTCAGTGCTTTATCCGGAAAAAAAAAACAAATACAAGTTAAAGGCCTGAGCAAAAGTTGGAGCGAATGCCTCCACATGCCCAAATTGGCCTGATAGTCCAGATTTCAAGCATTGACCAAACTAGTATAAGCCAGGCTTGTAGGCCTGCGTAACCAATCCCACACACTGTCACATGCTCAAACTGGCCTGTGCTAACATGTTTCTGCAGGCAAACTGACAGAGACTGACCATGTCAGTGTGTGAGGTCCTTTACTTTCAAGCCAACTTGATCCTCTAGATCAGTGTTTCCCAACTGGGGGCCATGGCACATTTGAAGGGGGCCACAGGAAAATGTTATTTTGTAAAATAGAGTTAAATCTGCATATTACCTACTGAAAATAATGCTTATGGGGGCCACAGGAAAAAATAAGGTTCCTAAGGGGGCCATAAGCCAAAACCGGTTGGGAACCACTGCTCTAGATCAGTGATGCACAAACCCTGGCCCGCGGGCCAAATGTGGCCCCCACAGGTCTTTTCAATTCACATTTTTCACATGAAAAGGGTAGCTACCCAAAGAAAAATATGAAATATTACCCCTGGTTATAAAAATGCATATTTATAAAAAATAGAATATCTATATATCTGGCCCCTACATATAAAACAGATGGTTGGTTTGGCCCTCACATGAAAAAAGTTTGTGTACCACTGCTCTAGATGCTGCCAGATATGAGATATAGTGAGACTGTATCTGAGAATGGTGGTTACTGCTATCATTAAAATATGGTATACAGTGAACTCTCGCTGATACAAATTAATTGGGGCAAGGGTCATTTGGATTAGTGCAAACTACAGATTATCAGGGGGAAAAATAAAACATGGCCTAATACATGCACCTAAAACACAGTTAAACCCCTGTAATAAGAAATAATGCATTAAAATAACCTGTAAAACAATAATAAAGTTGATTAATAGGATTAAAAATAATAGTTTATTATTTAAATAAGTGCTTACCTTTAATTCAAAAGGGCTCCTGACTCCTGAAGGTAGTGTGGAGGTAGTGAGGGGCAGTGAAATACAGTAATATGCACTGTAATATTAATGTACTCTGTAATTAGTTAATTAACACCAATTTTGAGTCTTTATCTCAAAGATCAAACCAATATTTATTGCATTAAGCACTGATGCTGTGAATCACCAGCTGCCCACATACCCCTTGGAGTAACTGTGTTTGGATTAGTGGGGGTTCGTTATAATTTCTGGTATTTGTAACATTGCATTAACTTTGAAAGCAGTACAGCCATCCCTCACTTAACAAAGGGGTTATGTTCCTAAAAAGGCTTCATTATGTGAAAATTTGGTAAGTGGGACCTAATTTTCTATTATTTTATATGGGAAAAATTCAGTTTGGTTCCTAGCACACTTTTTTGATAGCCTAATATAGCTTCATTTCTATCATTATCACCTTCCTCCTCTTCATTGGATTGGGTAATGATGATGAGCTTGGATGTTTTGATGCTGCGCTATATACGGTACTGGAGTTATGAAATGGTAACAATAACACTGGAGAACGTCGCTTTTGTTATGAATGCAAAACGTGAGAATGTACAATGAACACTAGGGTGCATTAAACGCCCCATGATTTTCAAAAAGTTGTTGGATTTTAATGTCTATTCCCTCAAATGTTACACTTGTTGGTAGAAGTATGTATGCAAAAAATAAATCAAATCGGAGGTGGTCCTGGGTGGCCACTGGCCACTTTTATATATTTAGTAGTGATGCACCGAATATTCGGCAAATATTTGGTATTACTTATAATACTAATATACAAATATTCGGTATTACTATACTTACATTGATTGAAAGTTGAAAATGTATAAAACACAACGCCAATGTCACTACTCCAACTTTGCTCGTTTCCGCAAATTTGGCCTCGCTTTGCGGTCACATTCAACCACTTGAAGAAGATTTTGGAAGTGGTCTTCTCCTCTTGCAGCTGAGACAAAATCAGTTGTGAGCTTTACTGCTCTCTCCGCAGGGTCATTCACAACATTTAACCCATCCACAATGGACTTGGCTGCCTTGAAGTGGTCATTGTTCTGCCAATTGTCAACATCCTCTGTTAGGAAGGTCATATCCAGGTGAAGAAGGTTCACTGTAAACCACGAGTCCTCGTTCACAAGATCAGCCAGGGTTGTCGCTTCTGTAATTTTTGGAAATGACGGTTTGCCATATCCAGAACCGTAGCGGTATTTTGGAGTGCTTGGCATTTCATCTGGTTGTATGGCCAGTAACACATCTGCAAGGGCACGACGCTCCTTTTGAGGTACTGCATTGCTGAACAGTGCCAAAACAACCAGTTCTGGGGTTAAATACCACAAATGTCTATCAAAGGCTTTCACAGCGCTGACTGAAATGATTGAGTTGACAGCTTTATAGTTGAGCAGAGTCTTGTATAAGCACAAATCAAACCATGGGGCATTTGAAGCAGACTGACATATGAGCCACCAATCACAATAAATATAAACAACAAAAACAACAAACTCCTTCAGTTTTTCCTGTTGATGTTGTGTTGTTACAGTTCCTCGAGGTAGTACAGAAATTTGCTCTTCAAGTAGGCATATTTTGATGGAATAAAGAATCTTTGACATCCACCTTGCTTTATGCATGGCCCCAGGTCTGTGGAGTGTTCCTTGTTTTGTGACATCATCATCGAGGACTACCTGGCAGAGTTGTGCCATTTCCTTGTAGTCTTCCCTACAGTATGAAGTGCTTGTGCGGATTGTGCTTAAAACCTTGTTTTTGCAGGATAAAAGCAGTTGTTGTGCATCGTCATTGTACATTGAAATGTCAATTTTGGTTAAACTTTCATCCTTTGCATGCGATATGTGTTCCCAATTCTTCTGGAATCTTTGGAACAAAGATGCTTCTGGAGACTTTGATGTCTCAATTTTGAGAGCGTCAAACACATGATCCAGGATTACCTCTCCAACATGATGGCGACATGCACACCACAGAAGAGCACGGTCCAGTTTTGATTGAATGGTAACACAGGCAGCTGTAACGTGTCCAGTGTTTGATGCTGTTGTGTCAAAACATAAGTTGACAACTGACTGTTTGCACTTCCATGAATGTAGAAACGTGTAAGTGTGCTCGGCAATGATGTCACCTGATGACATATCACTTCCACGAGGATATCTAGCCACTCCCAGTAGCTTTACATCAGTGGCATTCCCAACCAACACTGGCAATCTTTCTTCCTTGCCATTCTTGTTTGTGAGCGTATGCATCTGCTTGCCATCCCAGTGAAGTGTTGCAGCTGTTGGGGCGATCCAATTTTCTCGAATATCTTTGGCGATAGCACTTGTTATTGATCGTCGAGCCTTATCAGC
Source organism: Bathynomus jamesi (assembly GCA_023014485.1). Taxonomy (NCBI): domain Eukaryota; kingdom Metazoa; phylum Arthropoda; class Malacostraca; order Isopoda; family Cirolanidae; genus Bathynomus; species Bathynomus jamesi. Next base: position 220,033 of record JAJOZX010000705.1, on the reverse strand, counting down.
AGTTGAATACGACTTGGCCACACGACGTGGATCACCTCCTGCCTCTTGAATTACAGCTTCGGTGAGCACAGCCTGTTGAACAGGAGTTATGTTTAGTCGAGTAGCAACAGACACGACTGAAGGCCTTTTCAGAATATCATGAGGAATAAAGGCAGACGTACCTGCATATGTTGATCTGTGGTGACTACGCTTCCTTTGAAGCTCTGGAATCGCCTCTTCTTCAGTTTCTTCCAAGCTATCTGCAGAGGCACTATCATCAGAGCATACAGAACTTTTCATCTCTTGTACACTGGATGATTCATGACATTCTCGTCTTGAAGCTTCCGCTAAGATGCGTTTTTCTTTTCTACGATCTTTATCAGCTTTCTTCTTGTCAACACTACCAAATGAGGTTACTCTGTCAGATTTCATTGACTCTAAAAATGCTCTATCTTCCTCATTCTTAATGTTTGTCATTGCATCTTTTGTCCATACACCAAAGGTCTTATCAAGACGTTCATTCATGGATTGCAACTTAGCCAAAGTGTTTGGAGATTCTCTGCGAGAAACAGGTATTTGACGCAATTTGTTATTGTCATTAAGAAGGTCAAGTATTAGTTTGCAGCATTGATGGTCTGAAAGCATAGGAATATTTGCTTTAGTGTAGAATGTTTTCAGCTGGATAAGGACTATGCTGGCAGATTTCCATTTGAGTGGCTGTGTTTGTTTGCCTTCACATATTTCTTTCTGGATGTGCCACATCACGCATCGAAGAACCTGCCGGCAAGTTGGGAGGCAGACTCCTGTCAATGTACCATCTCCTTCTGTAAGAGCATTGCTAAGACCAAAAATGGCACTTGCTAATCTGGTCTTCTTAGCTTCCATTGTTACAGCTTCCATTGTTTCTGAAAGACAATAAAGGATATTATTAGACTATAAGTGAAGTTTCGTTTATGGTACATGTTTTATGTAAATCACCCCTTTAGGGTGCATCAAACGCCCTTAGGTTCTTGGATTTTAATGTCTATTCTCTCAAATGTTATGTAAATCACCCCTTAGCAACTCTATATTAAAAGAAACAATGTAAGTAGTCAACTGGTTGGTAAATAAAAAAAATAGATATTTTTACATAGCGCGGCCCCCAAAAATTGCTGCGAAAATATAAAAGTGACCGGTGGCACCCAGGACCACCTCTGATTTAATTAATTTTTGGCATACACACTTCTAGCAACAAGTGTAACATTTGAGAGAATAGACATTAAAATCCAAGAACCTAAGGGCGTTTGATGCACCCTAATGAACACTGATGCTGCGAAAGTGTGTTGTGGGGATGGTGGGAGACAATGTTTTGGGCAGGGGGGAGAGCTTGTCTGTGTTGCAGGAACTACCAATGTAGCACACTAGATTTAAAAAATCTTCACCTTTGTTATAGTGAAATTTCCATTGTAATACTCAAAAGTAGTATTAACCCCTTAATGATGGGTGGCATGCCCGTCATATGAGCACTGAAAGCCACATGCCAATATAATGGCTTCCCATCATTAAGGGGTTAAATAAAAACATTCATTAAGTGAGAGATGGCTGTACTGTCAAAATTAAAAGGTAAGAGCCTGCATTGTGTACTACTTGCCAGATAACCACCACCTGATATAACTGCGACATTTCTTTCCATACAGTACATTTGATAATGAACATTGTTCTGCTCAACTTCATAAAACACTTTTATAATGAAATATTTTATTTGTTTAGTGTTTCTGTATCATCGACATTACTGACACAAATTGTCACAAACTGGTATACAGTGTTATGTTTTCTTTCAAATTCACATTCAGGCAAGCCCAGGGTGTGTTTTTGTGCTACTTAAACACAAAAACATTTACAACCAACAAGACATGGGGTCAATTATTGGGTTTCTATTACTATTACTTTTGTATGTGGGGTACTGCACTCATTTCAAAAGGATCTTTGTCTATTTAAATGCAATTAAAAGCACTGTGTTAACAAACAAACAAATATGTACTATAATATTATACATTATACAAAAGGTCCATAGAAGATTAGGAGATAGTTGTCTGGAGCACTGACTAAGTAGACCAGTGAATCACTGTGTATAATAAACATAGAAATACAATGATCCAACCATGAGGTGGTGTACCAACTAGCACTAACATAAGTAAAGCTATCACCAGGAAGACTACACATGGATTGAAAGGATCAAGTTATTATCTTCACAGAAGACTTTTAAGTGGTTGCTAAACAAAGAATTATCATTAAGCACATAAGCATTAAAGTCACCAATAACACTGCCCAACAAAAAAAAAAAAAATTTTGCTGCTGATTTAATTCTAAGACCTGTTTCTGGATAATATTGATGTGCTGATTTCAAAAATCACCTTAGATTTTGTCCATCACATCAGGTTTTCGTGCAATGCAATATGCCTAGTTTGGGTGATCCATGAAGGAAAAGTGGCCACTAATGCAAAATTTAAATGTAGGAGATAAAAATATTGTAAATGAGCCATTGGTGGATCGAGAAAAGATCATTTTTCCACCACTCCACATCAAACTTGGGCTTATGAAGCAGTTTGTAAAAGCTTTGAATAAAGAAGGTGATTGCTTTAATTACATATGTGCAGCCTTTCCAGGTCTTAGTGATGAGAAGCTTAAAGCTGGTATATTCGATGGTCCCCAGATAAGAAAACTGATGAAAGATCCGCAGTTCAGTAACTTAATGACCGAAACGGAGGCAAGAGCTTGGAATGCTTTTGTGGCAGTAGTTAAGAACTTCCTAGGAAACAAAAAGTCTTTAAATTATAAAGATCTTGTAAAGGATTTACTTGTAAACTTTCAGCAGTTGGGTTGCAACATGAGCATTAAAGTTCACTCTCAATAGACATCTGGATAAATTTCCAGAAAATCTTGATGTTAGTGAAGAGCAAGGTGAAAGGTTCCACCAAGATATCAAAGTGATGGAAGAACAATACCAAGGAAGATAGGAGCCTGCAGAGAGATTGTCTTGACATCTCTCATTCTAGGAAGTCCTATAAGAGAAAATTTATCAGAACTGAAAAGTAAGAAAACAAGAAAAAGACAATGTTAAGAAAACTGGTCCCGTGCTTGCTTTAATATGGATTCATTTTTTGCTTATTTAAACACTTTTAATCACTTTGTGTCAATATTACCATTGTATATTAAAGTTCACTCCCTGCACAATTGTTTATTTTTCCATGCTGATTCTGAGTATGTAAAAACTTATTTTTTTGAAAAGAAAAAAATTGGGCATAACCCTGCCAAAATGCGATCTCCAAAATATCCGTATTTGATTGCTCGAAAACCTGATGTGATAGGCAAAAACTAAGGTGATTTTTGAAATCAGTGCACCAAAGTTGTCTAAAAACAGGTGTTAGAATTAAATCAGCAAAATTAGTGTTGGGCAGTGTAATAGCTACATGTCTTATCCAACTCATCAATTATACTGCTGACCTTCCCCAATTTAATGAGGTAATCATCATGTTATCAACTGCCTCAAAAGGCATATAGATACACAGAATTACAAATTTGCTATTGTCTACACAAATTTCTATGCCAGTTAGCCAATTCAAATAAATATGAAAATAAAAACCCACTCTAATAGACAGTGGGCGTCGAAACTGTCGTGGAAGTAAACTCTGTCTATTAGAGTGGGTTTTTATTTTCATATTTTGACCTTCACGTAGAAAAAAAAGTGAAGTTTTTCGAATTCAAATAAAGTTTTAATTCACTAATATATTTCCTATACCCCAACCTCCATAGAATAGCTACCCTACCAGGTGGGTGGCCTGCAAGGAGACCATCTTGTTTATCTCTGGTGGCCTCCCCTATCCCATGAAAGTTACTGGCCAGGCTATTCAGGTCATTCAAGTCCTGTTTCCACAGCCATGTTTCCTGCAGACAGAGAATATCAGCATCCTCTAACAGCTTATCAATTATGATCCACCTGTGTTTGCTGTTATTGCTTAAGCTTAGGCCTCTACAGTTATAAGAGATTACCTTGAATGTTGCAATTAGGAAGATGCAGGAGTTCTGTCAGCCATCTCTACATGTTGAATTCCACTTATACCAGGCACAGCAGTTACAGCATTAGACCCAGCTGGATTTTTCTCCACAGTACAACACATGATGTCTCCATAGTTACCCTCTTCAGCACTTGTGAGAGGGGCTGCAGGTGTTTTTCTTGCCACCTTCTCATAGAACTGCCATACTGCCAAATCCATAAATACCCCTGGATCATCACAGACTGCTGTAACTTGAAAGGAACTGTACATAGTCCATCTGGAGTCAGTTTTCCTACATGTAACCTGAAGGTTCACTTTATCTTCCACAAATGCCTGTAGCTCCTTGGCTGTAAGATTAGGTTGACATCTCGAGACAAAAGTGTTTGTAGTCTTTGTTCGTACAGCCATCATACAATCTGTTTTGGCAGCCCCTATGATACCCCACCATTCTCTACCAGCCTTTCCCACAGGCTGACTCCCTCTAGCTGGTGCATGAGTGGGACCAAACCCCCCTTGAGGGACCACCACCATTAGCCTACTGCAGTGGTAACCTGCCTCTGGTCCCTCCTTACCACCATTGTCCAAGATGCCTTCTCATCATGACCCCTGACTGCATTCCCAGCATCCAAATTCACCAAGACCCCTTGGGAGGGGTACTCTGTGTGAGATAGTATTGAGCTGGCAATGTAGCAGTGTCTGGATTCAGGGATCCAGGATAAGACTGAGAAGCAGAAGGCTCTGCACTCATGGATCCAGGATGAGGCAGAAGGCTCTGCACTCGTGGATCCAGGATGAGGCTGAGTGGCAGCCAAATAAGAAATATTTGTTTCAACTAAATCATTACAATTTCAGAGACTATATAGGTCTTGATAAATTTTACTTTATTGAAGGAAAAATTTGCCACAATATTAGTCCCCATGCATGTTTATTTTAGTTTAGAGAGATTTAGTTCATTTTTCAGTTCTTTGTTCACACAATATGTCCATTGCCACTGTAATAGAAAAGTAATAGACTATTACTATTACTTGAAAAATCCTGTAATAGTCTATTAAAATGAGAATTAAAATTAAAAAATATAAAAAAGTGTAATTTATAGTAAATACAAATTACAATATTTGGACACTAAGGGCCCAATAGGCTGTTATTGTGAGGTTAGATAGGGCTCAAGAGGTTGGGTACCCTTGGATGGTACACTAACTTTATTCACACTGTCATTCACACTAGCATCCAAGATGACCACAAGGAAAGAGAGAGAGACAAATATAGAGTGATTTCATATAACTGACAACCAGGGTGTACAGAATGAAAGGTTACAACCAAGCGAAGGTGATAATACACTGGATTTGTTAAGGGTGGGTATCACTAAAACCATTTACTCCCCATGTAGGAAATGGCAGGTGGGCAGAACAGATAAGCTGATAACAACATTGTGGTGATGTCTTTACTTTATGGTGCTGATTAATCCAATTTAAAATTCTTAATAATCAGCCGATTAATCAGTAATCAGCCAAATTACATATTGCTGCAACCCTAGTCTCAGATGACATTATAGTGGGAATCAGCTAACAGAATTTGCACCCAATGAAAATGAAGAGGAAAAGGAAATGGAGGAAGTCATCATCATCCCATCCTGCAAAGAGGTATTAGATGTGGCACATACTCTACAAAATGCAATGATGTTTCATGGGTATGAAGACATGAATTTTCTGAAAAAAAATTGTATCAGAGGCTCACAAAATTGGAAGCAATTCTATGTGCCATGATCAAACAACTCTTTAGTAGCTGATTGTGACATTTGTAACTAGTATTATTTTTTATGTAAAATCATACATGGAATAACCTAATAAATTGTTCAACTCGTTTTTCTGTATCCACCCAAAGAGGATGCCAGTGGGCATTGAAACTGTTGTGGAAATAAACTCTGTCTATTAGAGTGGAGTTTTTTATCATCATATTTTGACCTTCACATAGAAAAGTGAAGTTTTTTTGCACTAATTGTTCAAACATTTACAATAGAACTTAAAATGTAAGATGTCTTTCTACTCCCTTGTTTGACTGTTTGCAATAAAATGTAAATAAAATACACACTTCTTAGATCACAGGTGAGGCCTGCATATTGGAATCACTCCTTTATTAGAATCAAATGCTGTTTCCCTGAAATGATTCTATTGGGTGGGGTCCACTGTATTTAAAACTGTACTTGAATATATTATTTTTAGTTTTGCAATGTATGACATACTTTATTGAAAATATATATTTATTTTGTATATCATAAATTTTCTATTCCACAGTTCCCCCCACTTAGTGTTCATTATTTAACACCTTTTAACAATCAATGTAGCTGGTACTACCCTCAAATGAAACCTGAATGCACAAACTATATTTGCTGTTATATTATATTTTCTCCTCTTTTCAGGTATGATTTAGATTATTTTTACTACAAGTTTATCTAAATTTAAAATTATTTTGACTGAAAGCTGAAACTAAATGCTGAAAAACTTCTCTCATATTAGCTCTTGGCTGCCTTATATGAAGTGATGGAGGTAAGACAGAGTAACTTAAAAATTAATCACAAATTTTTTTATTATACACTGCGTATCAAATTATTAGCCACTGCAAATTTTGAAATTTCTGAGAAACCGCGCAATCAAACCTTGTACGATCCTGAATATATATTGCTCATGTGTATCAACGTTGTCTGTGTACATTTTATGGAGTTATGTTCATAAGTATGGATATGGCAACAATTTAAATAATTTAAGCTGAAATACAGCGTCTCACATTAATAGCCAGGTATAATGAAAACACATTTAAACAAACATTAAAGTGTTTTTTAATTGGATATTCAATGTACAAAGAAAGAAATCATCATAAATATGGAAATAATGAACATAATAATATCAAAATGACCTCATAAGGTTGTTAATAATGGATGTACGATCCTCCACTTGAAAGAACTTTCCTGAGGCGCTCATCCATTGAATTCGTCAAGGTGAGGATCTCATCTGATGAAATGGTACGAGCAGCATCCACAACAGCCTCCCAGAGTGCATCCTTACTCGAAAACTGCCGTCCATCTCGATAAACTTGCCTCTTCAGGAGACTCCACATGTTTTCAATCGGGTTGAGATCGGGGGAACACGCTGGCCACTTCGTTAATCGAGAGCCAGAGAAGCCTAATTGCTGCAGATATTCCGTAGTTTTCTTAGCCGAGTGTGAGGGTGCATTGTCCTGCATAAACAATGCCTGCCCAAAACATGATGCCGCCACCCCCTTGCTGGCATCTCAAATGATGAGGACGGTTCCCTCCAATTGTTACCCAACCCTTGCTCCATCCATATGGTCCGTCGAGGGTAGCACAGCATTCGTCAGTGAAGAGGACTTTTGAAAAATCAATTTTCATGTAGTCCTCTGCCCATTTCAGTTGATTCTGCTTATGAACTACCTTCAGAGGAGGCCTTGTAACAGGCTTGACGTGCTTGGCTACCTTCTTCAGGATGCGACATCTGGTAGCTTTCGACACTTTTTCCTCGCCACAATGTTTGAAAAGTTCATCACTGGTCAGGCACAGGTTTATCACAGCTTCACGCTTGATACGAGACAAGGTACGTCGAGAAACTGTCCTCGACACACCTTTGTCAGCCCTCGAATGGACAGCACCAGGAGCCTCGACGAATCTTTTCACTGTGCGGTGATATCTTCCCAGGATTTTTTATATTTCCAGGGTTGTCTTCCCCTTTGCCAGCTCAGAGACGATGGTGGACTTCTCATCAGAGGTTAAATCACCTTTGCGACCCATAATCACACACTTATTTGGCACCTGGCTAATAATTTGAGACACCAAAGTCGTTGCTAATTCATGCAAATGGCCGCCGTTTGTTTACGTTTGCGCAGAATGAAATGATTTTAATACTGTATGCGCAGATAGGTGTCGCCATCATTCAGTGACTGTGAGTGACCTTGACGAATTCAATGGATGAGCGCAAAGTGGCTAATAATTTGATACGCAGTGTGTATATATAAACCAAGATCACAATGAGTGCCATTAGGTTACCATCTTTGAGATCAGGGTAAGCTTAACATTTTATTTAGAACTTTAAATTGGTATATTTTATGTGGTTTCACAAGAAGTAAAATGTGGTGTTATTTTGACTAGGCTGTAATTTAACCTTGTATAATGAATTCTTAAATTTTATAGTTCACATCTCAATTACAAACCCCAAGCATTGGCTTATCAGAAATGATCACTGCTATGGCCGCGCAGCAGCAAGTGTACACTGTACCAGCTTATGGAGGGCTTGAAGCCTATGCCCAGTATCCTCAATATGTTACACAAGTTAGTGTAAGTAGACACTTAAATTAAGTTTCTAAGAATGAGGTCAGTTTTGAGAAATTGAAAGTTTATTTAAGAATAAATCCTTTACCTATCTTTTGTATTTTATAAAATAAAACTTGAAATTTTTTAATTTTTTTGTGTGTATAGAAACTAAATGTTTATTATAAGTCAGTACCTAGTATTTTAGTTTATACCTTTTACTTTCAACCTTCCATATGTTCTGTTTGGTGATTACTCACTTCACAGAGGGTTTGTTGGCTTGGTGAAGAAGTAATTTGATTTCTTGGTCTCTCCATTTCACATAGTCAGGTACTCCTGGCTCATATGAAACTGTCTAGACCAGGTGTCCAATCCTTTGAAGACTGCTGCCACATCAACACCATTTATGTTCCAAACTGCTTTGGGCACTTGATTGAGTAGTCTTGGACCTCTGACAACCAAGCTATTTTCCATCAGGGTTGAGGATGTTCCCTGCCTAGCTATTAGTTTGGGAACACCACACATTTTTTCTTTCCTATTTTCCCATTATTGTTTGAATGGTTATAGGGTTAGAATTGCCATCAGGAACTAGTTTATTTTTTCCATGTGTAAATTGTGCTGTTACCCCTATTCTTTCCACCGATTAGGCCTATAAATTTAATTTATATTTTTTCCAAGTAATTTGTTTTCTTTGCTGTGGAGTTTCTCTGAATCCCTTGTAGTTAACTGTTTTTCGCAACCAAATAAATTTAGAGGAGCCAAACGTAAATTGATGACACACACACACACACACACACACACACACACACCAGGGTTGCCACTAGGGCAGTGGTCGGCGAACTTTTTTGGATATTACCCCAAAATATATTTGAGGACGTAATCAGGATGTAAATTCGTAATATTCTAAAATTTAGAATAACGCCACATTTATATAACAAAATAAAATAAAAATATACGAAAAAAATATCAGCACAAAGTGTGTGTCATACCGCACGCATTACCCCCAAAAGTTTTAAATTTACCCCATTTGGGTAATTTGCCCCTGTTCCCCGACCACTGCACTAGGGCTTTAAAAGTTTTAAAAAGCTTTAAATTTCAGATTTTACAAAAAAGGCATTAAAAGGGCTTTAATTGGTCATGTGAGCTTTAAAAGAGCTTTATTGATATTTTACTGTTAACTGTTTAACAGTAAATTTGGAAATACTATGCATTTTATTATTCTATTTACAGTGTTTAGTATGAGAAATAAGTTGTGGTTACAATAGGCCTATGATCAGTAATTCTATTGTCACGTTGTCTCTAGATTCAAAATTTTGAAATTGAAGTTATAAGATGACAATGTGGATCATTGCATTTGTAATTAATTTTGAAATAATTTAATTTTTTATCTAAAGAGTATAAGGAATAAGTTGGTTTCAATTTCATCTGGCCTGTTGGTAGGGGTTTATAAAAAATATCAAAAAATGATGCAATATATTAATATTTTTGCATTGGTATATACAAGTTTTAATATAGATATATATTGAATGAAACTAGGGCTTTAAAAAGCTTTATTTTTGTGAGAATTTTGGCTTTATTTAAAAATTTGTGACACACACACACACTGTTTTTTTAGCAAGATTCAGGTCCCTGCATCAAAGGTTAAATGGGGGTCTCGCCTAACTTTTGAACCACTCTATATAAATTGATAGATCACAAGACAACCTAAATATAGGGTTGTGGGGTGCGTTGATATGTTTCTGACATAGTTTATATGGTGGTGGTAAGACTGAGAATACTCCAACTTGGGTATGATCAGTGCTATAATAGAGGACTTAGTATATTACATTACTGCCCCTTCTCTTAAAGATTTTCATTATTTGTCCAGTTATTCTTTTTGCTATTTCATGCCATCAGTCATTATAACCCTGACATCTTTTGTTGTGGAGTTTCTCTGAATTTCCTGTCTATTTCGAACATTATATTCCATCAAATTTAGTAATATGCAATGTGTATATATAATACAAAGTAGTCAAAAAGTTTGAATTTTTGCTTGTCAGTCATACCTCTTATCATGGCAGGTTTTACTGCACACTGCCTTCAAAGTAGTTTCCTTCTACTGTCACACATTTCTGCCAGTGGTCATACCACTGCTGGAAGCATTCTTGTAGGCCTTTTCCTGTGACCACCTTGAGTGGAACCTATGTCCCCTTCAAGAAAAGGCTTTCATTCTTGGGAACAGGGAGTAGCTGGCAGAAGTGAGCTCTGGAGAGTAGGGAGGTTGTGGAACCACAGTGATGGCATTCTTGGTCAGATACTCCTCCACCAAAGGAGACCAATGAGCTGGTGCATTGTCATGGTGGAGCAGAGAGTTTCCAGATTCCTAAAGATGTGGGCATTTATAGTGGATAGCTTCTCTCAGATGGTGAAGGATGTGTCTACATAGTCTGGTTGATGTTATGCCCTTCTGGTATGAACTACTGGTGAATGATGTTCTGGATATTGAAGAACACTTCTAACATCACCTTCCACTTTGAGTGGTGTGCGCAAAACATCTGCTTTCTGGGTGATGAAGGTGACTTCCAGTACAAGGCTTGATGTTTGGATTGAAAAGGTTGCACCACATTTCATCACCTATGATAACTGTTTAGAATATCTGGATCACTAGTGACTGTCAATCATGTCCCTGCTAATGAGGGTCTGTTCTTCACATTGATCTTCTGAGAGATTTTGTGGGACAATGTGGCCACACACACACACACACACACACACACACACACACACACACACACACACACAATGCATGGCATGATCTACAGAAGCTAAGGCTAACAAGACCCTAAGATCCACTCTAAGGTTAGCCCGAGAGAAAGAAGAGAATAGAGAGTTAACCCTTTCATACCTGATTTTTGTTTACTTTTCATGCCACAAAAAAAAACCTATATCTCCAGAATGACTAAAATCTCATAAAAGTTGATGGTCTCATTTGCACCCATATGGCATGAAAGGGTTAAAAGAAGAGAATAGAGAGTTAAAAGAAGTGAATAAAGGGGTTAAGTAAGTAGCAAAACCTATTATTTGTGGGTTAACATTCATTCAGAAAAAGAGAAAGAAAGACTTGCTATCATCCACCAGCCACTGCTGACAAGTTGGAAAAATAGTCAGAGAATAGGAAAGGGGTGAAAGATGAAAAGAAGTGAAATAAGAACGCTTACAAACCATGCAAACGCAGTCTTGAGGTCATGTTAAGGTCATCATGCTGAATTTGATGGCATATGCCATGTGATACACCATTGATTTGGGTGACCACCAATAGTTCATCTATGGTCCTGTCATGATCTTGCAAACATGGGCAATGATCTCCTCATTATGAGCTACTGCTGGCCTTCCCTCCCATTGGTCATCTTCCAGTGATGGTCAGCCATCCTTGAAATGCCTAAAGCACTTGTACACTGCACTCCAACACACTGCCTCATCCCTGTAGGCTTCCCTGATCATGTTATAAGTTTGTGAGAATGTCTTCACCAGTCATACACAAAACTTAATGTGTACTCACTCCTCAAATTGTGACAGCCTGGAGTGCCACATTCTGAAAATAATAATAATTTGCCAAACTGAATAGACAGTAGTGCCTTCCATGCTCTCTGCACACTGACTGATTGCACCTGCCAGACCAAGTCTCTGCCCACACCTTCCTGCCATATCTGCACATGTGCAGACATGAATACTCGCACAAGTACAGTCATTCAGTGGCCGTTAAAAAGTTCACAAACCTTTTGACTATCTCATACATATCTATTCGCCAATTAGTGACATTGAACTTATTATATTATATTATATAAATATTTCTACATTTGCAATTTAAGTACATACACCATTGTTTCCAATAGTTGGGATAAACTGGGCCATAAGGTAACTGTACTCTGGTGTATCCTGAGTATTAGAGATGATTACCATATTTATTTATTTATTTTTTCTTGTCATTTGCTCCATGTTCTTGGATTCCTGATTTATTAAACTTTCACATTTGATATTACCGTGTGTAGTAGGCCATCCATTAAATATTTTACCCAAGATATTACAAATAGCCTCTCAACTCTAATGCAGACCAGGCATGGGGTAATTGTAATTGATAATAATTACATTTTTCAAGTAATTGGTAAGTAATTCAATTGTAATTAATTACATTGGGAAACCAAGGTAATTGTTACAGTTGCATGAATATTAAAGTTAATGGGTCATACTTATAGTTTAAACTACTTGCTGCTCATTGTGTCTTGAAATAAAATAATTTATTTCAAATGTTCCTAACTAGTGCCAGTTTTTTGCCCTGATTATTTTGATAAAAGAAATGCCAGTCCTTTTGTCTTGTATTAGTATTTTTTTAGTGCCTCATCTTCAGTTTCATTAGACCATATGAAGTACATTTGTCCAATTGTCCATAGCAAGACCTGCTTGATGAAAAATACAGTTCCGTGCAATGTTAAAAAAAAGAGTACATCTTGTTGACCTAATATTCAGAGCTGGGCACTTGCGTTTTTTTTTTTGCGGTACTACCGCACTACCAAACCAGTACCGCAAAGGATCGCTGAAAGTACAGGCTGTACTTTCAGCGATCCTTTGCGGTACTGCGTTATGTGGTACCGGTTTGGTAGTGCGGTAGTACCGCAGTACCGCAAAAAAAAACCGCAAGTGCCCAGCTCTGCTAATATTATCTAGTTTTCATTCAAGATGGTGGCCAAAATTGAAATACCTAGGTAGAAAAGCATGACATAAAGCAAATACTGTAGTTTGTATTTATGAAAAATTTAATTTTTTGTAAATGTAATTTTAATTAATTACATTGACCAAGTAATTGCCCTGAGTCTGATAGACATTTTCTCTCATTAAATAGTTGTACAGTAGCACTTACCCGAAGCATTTAAATGAAAATAGTTTTGTTAATCCATTTTAATTTATTATAATTAGAGGCCTAATTATGTGACGAACTTTTATCAGCTGAAGGTGCGAGAGTAGAGTGGCTGAGATTTCATAGTCCTGTTGAGAATTTTATGTACTACTCTAGTAAGGCTACATCACAACAATGCTTCCTGTTAGGTCATTGAGGTTAAGCAATGTTGTGTCTGTTTAATAGTTGATAGAGAACCCTCCTCTACATTCAGATGATGTAGTGACCCTCAGACAGACATGGAGTCTATTACTGGGTTTCTATTACTATTACTTTATTTTTCATCTATTACTCTACTATTACTTTTGTATGTGGGGTACTTCACTCATTTGAAAAGGATCTTTGTCTATTTAAATGCAATTAGAAACTGTGTGTTAACAAATGTTTGTTTCAAACAAATCATTACAATTTCAGAGACTCGCATACATGTTTATTTTAGAGTAGATTTAGTTCATTTTTCAGTTCTTTGTTCACACAATATGTCCATTGCCACTGTAATAGAATAGTAACTATTACAGCCAAAAAATTATGATCTATTACTTGAAAAAATCCTGTAATAGTCTATTACTATTACTATTGCCCCATGTCTGCCCTCAAATGGTTTGGGTTTCCACACAAAGCTGTAGGCCCCCTGTCAATTGACCTTTGCCATTTTGAAGGAGGTTAAATAACCCCAAAATTACTACTGCTACTTGTGCAATACTTTTTGTATTAGACCTGAAGTTCCATAACCTCTGTACTGTAGGACTAATACAGTTAATGCAGTTCTATAGGCACATCTGATTTTTTTTCTTTTTTAGCATGGTGCCTACATTGCAAGTGCCGCGACTCCCCAACAAGTGTTGAGTCGCAGTGCCAGAGATCCCTTTGAAGGATTCAGTCATAACTATGAAGAGAACTCAAGACATAGGGAACGAAGAGATCATAGAGACAGAGACAGGGAGAGAGAGAGGAAAGATCGAGATAGAGAGAGAGAGTACAGAGACAGAAGAGACAGAGACAGGGATAGGGATCGGAGAGACCGTGACAGAGATCGGGATAGAGACAAGGATAGAGACAGAGATCGTGATAGGGACAGAGAGAGAGACAGAGACAGGGACAGAGATAGAGATCGTTATAGGGATGAAGATAGAGACAGAAGCCCACGTTCAAGAGACAGGGATCACAGAGATAGAGACTATGATAGAGATAGTAGAGACAGGTAGGTTTTTAAAAAGGTTTACTTTAGTTCATGATCAAATTTAACTTTATATATATATATATATATATACAGGGTGTCCCGTAAGTCTGGACCCATAGGGCAAAATTAATAAAATTACAAAATAGTCCCAGTTTCGCTGGACATGCGTCGAAGTGACTTCTTGGGACTGACAGCAAAGCTAGCCAACACATTGGTACTGGTTTCGTCTTCCGTAACAGTCCTTGAAGGTCCTCTGCGAGGCTTGTCAGCTACGGATCCAGTTTCCTTAAATTTGGCTATCAACTTGCCAACACATCTGTGTGTGATTGGTGCGCGGTCTGGATGCATATTGTTGAATTCTTCGGCCACTTCCCGGTGACTGCGGGTCCCGACCAGCAAAATAACTTGAACTCTCCCTCTCTAGTCAGTGACATGGTTTACCTGCAACATAATAAAAAAATATATTATAAATCCCTATGGGTCCAGACTTACGGGACACCCTGTGTATATATATATATATATATATATATATATTATATATATATATATATATATAATATATATATATATAATTTGTCATCTTGACAGTTTAATTCTTTGCATAATTTTTCTATCAGTGCTTACGATGATGAGTTCCGAGCACCAGATTATAAAGCAATGCCACCCAATAACACAATCATGGTTCGCGGCCTAGCGCAACACATCACTGAAAATGATGTAAGAATGTTTTGTGGAAGCGTTTTACACTTCATTTAATGTGCTAATAAACTTTATATATTTAAATTTAAATGAAGCTTAGCAACGATATACATATACTGTTTAATGAAATGTTAAGATGTATATATTTACATTTAGGTAAAACCAAATTTCCTCTCCATTCCAGATCAGGGCAGACATTTTAGCGTGCAACCTTATGCCGAAGGATATTCGATTAGTTCGGAAAAAAGAATCAGGTAGAGTAACATTCCATAAGAGCTCTCACCCTTTTCCCTTCAATCCTATCCTCGACCCGTATCTTCTTCTTTTTTTATTTTATTTATTTTTTCTATGTTGTCCAATCTATCTCATTCATTGGCTTATTTGGGCTCCGTGGTATGTGAAGAATTTCCATGGTGAGAGTATCAATCTTAGTACATTCATGCTGGATCAGTTTTTAGATGACAGTGGAAGATTTTGATAGTTTTGCATTTCATTTAATGTAGGATGGGTGTGGTTGATTTTTAGTATGGTTTTTACTGTTGAAGAAGAAGAAGAAGAAGAAGAAGAACAACAACAACAACAACAACAAACGAGGTAAGTGGAAACTGAAGACAGTCGAGAGATGAGGTTTAATAATTGTGTAAACTGTTTCTTTCAATCATTGTTTTGTCATTCAGAAAAGGAGAAAATTAAATATAGGAATGCTAAATTGAACTTTGTTTTAAAACTTAAAATTTTGTAAACAAATTGTTCTTTTTGTTAGTTATTTAAGAATTTTTTTTTTTTTTAATTGAATCAGTGGTAGGACGACTTTGATAGCATTGTTAATTTAGCTCTTCCAGTCTTAAATTTCCCTGAATTCCTGTGTATTAAATGTCTTTCACATGGATTTCTTACATTGTATACATGGTATGCGATGTATAGCAATGCATACACAACCACCGGAGCACCAGAATAGGCGTTTTTAGGGACTTAAATGGTTGGTCTCGGACCATTCCCAGTCCTTGAGGTTAAAATGAGACTTTTGAATTATCCAAATTGGACAACCCATATTAACACTTGCTTGTGTGTGTTCTTGCGTTTAGGTGCTTCAAGAGGCTTTGCCTTCGTGGAATTTACGACAGTTCATGATGCAACACGTTGGATGGAGGCGAAACAGGTATCGCGGTGTCCTGGGTGACGGAGCAGCCCTGGTAATTGGCTTAGGCCCGGCCTGGCCATCAGCCAGGGCAGTACCGATTCCCCGACTAGTAACCCAACAACGTTTCAACGTTTACCTTCTTCGTGGCCGACAATGGCCTGTGAATCCTTAATGAAAGGAGTTCATGTCACTTATTCCTTTTTTTGAGACTGTCCTTTGCCTACAAGTGTGGATGTTGCGTAATTGAGCTTTCTCTATTCATTTAAAAGAATGAAATTATTCAAAGCACTAAGTAACTATGAATACACTTAAGCATGATTTGATTAAGAAGTGAAAGGGAGAGAGAGCTTGAGGCTTCTTTTTTTTTTAGCTATACTAAGAATAGGTCCTCAAGTTGTTGTTCAGCCAATAAAAAGAAAAAGTAGTTTGTGAAACTTGTAGTATGTGGACTGCTTACAGTAATAACGATGGAAACTATTCCATTATTAGTTAATTTATTATAGCTTCTTAAGTTTAGTGACTTGTTAAGAAATTCAGTGAAAATAATTAAAAAGAAAAAAAGACTTTCAAATTATCACCTTGGGGGCTACTGTTAAATGACTACAGCTCCTTCCTTCCACTACTACCACTGCTACTTCAACTGCTACAAAAGTTTTTCGTCAGTCCAGAGATGATACGGCACAAAGCGGTTAAATCTTATTCACGTCTAAGCCAGGGTGATGGCGCTAGACTGATTGCACCTCCTTGATACTCCTGCTTTAATGGCTTGTGCGCGGTAGTTTCCCTTCAGTTAAATCCATTAATCTCAATCAAACTGATTTTGAAACCAAGTGTAAATCAATGACGGTCTTACTGCCATGAAAGCATTTATCGAGAGGGTCATTCAAGTAAGGAGAAAATGCTTCCAAGTCCTGTACTAATTTTAGGGGTACTTTCAGGGTGTGCTCATTCTGCAAGACGTTTACAGAGCTACTCTACAGTACTCCATACCGAAAGAGGCGTCGGATAGGCAGAGTAAACAGTCGCAGGACTGGTTCTGTATTCGCGTAAGTAGATGTACTGAATGAAGTTATGCTAGTGTCACTATGCAGTATGAGTATGCATAATGAGTAAAGTACAGTATGCAGAAAGCATTGACAAAAGTAAATGGACACACTGCTTTTCCATAGTTTTTTAATCAGATGCTGAACATCAACAAATAATAATGGGTTTGTTGAATGAATATATTTAAAATCGTGCATTATGTGAAGCTGACACACCACACGTTCTGGCATTCCGCTGATGAGCTTTGCCATTTGTTCTCGAGGACAATCATCGTGGTGTCTATTTACTTTTGTCAACCCTCTTCTGGTTTCATGGCCACCTATTTTTTAGCAACGCCAATGATCCCAGATTGACTGAAAAATTTGGTGAGGTAGGAAATTACTACCCACCCCAAATTGGTCCGACGCGCGAAAATAGGCGTAGCTTTGGGCTTTTTGACTTTGTAAAAATCTGGTGGCCACAAAAGTACATACGCCCTGCTATTCTTAATACAGGCATACCACGCATAACGCGGATTTGTTCAACGGTGATTCGCCATAATGCTGATAAAACCTTGACACCATCCCCCGAACAGCGATGCTTCAGATTCGCCGTTGCACGCTTTTGTAGCAAACATTTTTGACAAAAAAAATTTCTCCGCACTTTATTACCGTATTTTCCGGCATATAAGGCGCGGTATTTTTCCCCCAAAAAGTCTCTGAAAATCAACCCGCGCCTTATATGCTCAAGGTCAGGGTCATGGGTAGGCTTTTGGTTACCGGCAAGTGGTGGTTTCGGTGCTGCGGTATCGATAAACTGAACTCCAAACACCTCCCCCTACAAAACTGGTTCCCAGATTACTTTAGTGTGATTAGTAACTATTATAAATTATAATTTATAGATTACGTAATAAGCAAACCAGCTGCGCAAGGTCCCACCACTTTCAGCTGCACTGTGCGCATGGATGAGGATGGCGTAAAGCTGTGGCTAGAAAAGGTGTGGTTACGGCGTCTTGGTGGACTCCTCAGAAAGCCGTCGCTTCTCGTGTGGGACCAGTTCCGGTCTCTCATAACAAAGGCCACTAAGAGTAGAGTAAACAGATTAAAAACAAAATTAGCTGTAATACCTGGGTGATTAACAGGTCAATTGCAACCCCTAGATGTGTCGATAAACAAACTTTTTAAGGGGTACATGCGTGAAGAATGGAACAAATGGATGACGCTCCCACAGCATGAACTAACACCAATAGGTCGGATCAAGAGACCTACAATAGCTCAGGTTTGCCAGTGGATCAAAAATGCTTGGAATGAAGTTAAAATGGAGACAGTTGTACCCTTGATGGCACAGAAGATGACCTTTTATTTTTTTTCAAGAATATGCCTGCCAAAATTGGGGTCTTATATGCCCGTGCGCCTTATATGCCGGAAAATATGGTATTTACTATTTAAATAAAAAATTTAAGAACAAATGCATTTTTTAACTGAATGGAACAAAGTTAATTTTAAAAATAAGCGTGATTTAAAAAAAATGTAGAAAATATCAACATTTTTTCCAAAAGTAAATAGGAAACAGCTTTTATTCGTTTGGTTCGAAGATTGTAATAAAAAAAGAATTATGCGTAGCAAGATGACAATTCATTCGAAAGCGCTAACGCATGAAAAAACTTTACTGTTGCTAGTCACTGTCTCGCGGATGGTTTGACAGATTAAAAAAGAACGTAATAGTGAGCGCACTTTTAGCTAAAAATTAAACATTCGTAACTAAATTGTTTGCAGTGGTTGTTTTCTCAATTAAAACTAGTTCATTTTCACGCAAAGAGTTTTTTCAGATTTTTCTTTATCATTGACATCTGAGAACGAAACTCTTTATTTCACATTGATTACATTTTCCGATCAACGCTGATTCACATAACGCGATACTTTCCGTGGATGAATTAATCGGGGTATTGCTGTATAAAGGTTTTGTATTGTTTAATATACTAAAGTTTTACTGTTGTACATCCATATCAAATAATATACTAGTAGTGTAATTTACAAAGTTTTCGAAAGAGATTTTATTTGTGAGAGGTAATTAATAAATTTCGGGTCTCATCCAGTTTTTATTTTTACCAGTGTGGAGCTCATAACTTTAAGAGAAGAGATTCTTGTTTCAAGTGTTCCTCACCCCGCCACGAATCTGAAGCGGGGGAAGAAGGGAGTGATGAAATATGCAATTACCCAACCAATTGTGAGTTGTCGTTTTCTTTTTCCACTAACAAAATTTGCGGTGGAGTGATCATGTAAATTGTATCTGAAGAAAGATTTCAATGAGCGTTGCTATAATGTTTAAACTTAGAAATGTAGTCCCTAAACAGGTTTTATTAACTCTGTATCATACTTTGGGGAAACCCCACTAACAACGTTTTAAACCTTTGTCATCCAGAAACGAGCGATAAGGTTATCTGATGCTGATTTCCATAATCATTCTAGTGCATTAGTTAAAGAGCTAAAGCTCAAAGGTGTAATCAGGCTGGCACATTTTATTTTCATATACGAATGCAAGAACAAAACCATTAGCTTACAATGGGTAAATAGATATTTTGTAACTCTTCAAGAAATCCACTCGTATCAGACCAGAAATAGATCAAAGCGTGTAATTCCTCTATTTAGATTGTCTTCATCTCAAAAATTATCCATTTTCATTGGACTGAAACTATGGAATGATGTAAATGCTGATGTAAAACAAACATTGTGAATGTAAAATGCACTCTCCCACCTCAGCGAGGTTGCGCCACAAACATTCCTCAATCGCTCACATTCACTTCAGCTGACATAATAATAATAATGCATCTTCCTCAGGGCAGCATTATTCACAGCCCAGCCCCACAGACTACTACACGGTTTACCCAGACTGCTTCATACACTGAGCCGGCACATTGCTCCACTTTTTCTATCTAGCGTGCATCTTTCACCCTCCCAGACGTCCAGGCCCCGCTGACCCAAAGCCTCCCTCACCCCATACTTCCATCTCCTCGGTCTACCCCTCCCCCTCTCCCCCCTCCCCCTCTCCCCCTCTCCCCCCTCCCTCAACACGTAAAATCCTCTTCAGCATCCTCTCCTCACTCATTCTCTCCATACGCCCAAATTATTTTAACACCCCCCTCATCTGCTCTCTCTGCAAGACTCCTTTGACTGCCACACACCTCATTGATAACCGTGTTTCTCACATGATCAATCCGCCTCACCCCACATATTGTTCTTAAGCATTTCACTTCCAGTCAGTTACTGGGTTTCTATTACTATTGTATGTGGGGTACTTCACTCATTTCAAAAGGATCTTCATGTCAATTTAAATGCAATTAGAAGCAGTGTGTTAACAAACAAACAAAAACACTATTTCAGATTCAGCAGGTACAAACATTATACAAGAGGTCCATAGAAGATTAAGAGATAGTTGTCTGGAGCACTGACTAAGTAGGCCAGTGAATCACCGTGCATAATAAACATACAAATACAATGATCCACCCATGAGGTGGTGTGCCAACTAGCACTAACATAAGTAAAGCTATCACCAGGAAGACTACACATGGATGAAAGGGTCAAGTTATTATCTTCACAGAAGGTTTTTAAGTGGTTGCTAAACAAAGAATTATCATTAAGCACATTAGCATTAAAGTCACCAATAATAATATACACATGTCGTATCCAACTCATCAATAATACTGCTGACCTGCCTTAATTTAATGAGGTAATCATCTTCATTATCAACTGCCTGAAAAGACATATAGATACACAGAATTACAAATTTTTTATTGTCTACACAAATTTCTATTCCAGTTAGCCAATTCAAACCAAGTTTTAATTCACTAATATATTTCCCATACCCCAACCTCCATAGAATAGCTACCCCGCCAGGTGGGTGGTCTGCAAGGAGACCATCTTTTTTATCTCTGGTGGCCTCCCCTCTCCCATGAAAGTTACTAGACAGGCTATTCAGGTCCTTTAAGTCCTGTTTCCGGCAGACAGAGAAATATCAGCATCCTCTAACAGCTTATCAATTATGATCCGCCTGTGTTTGCTGTTATTGCCTAAGCTTAGACCTCTACAGTTATAAGAGATTACCTTGAATGTTGCAATTAGGAAGATGCAGGAGTTCTGCCAGCCATCTCTGCATGTTGAATTCCACTTGTACCAGGCACAGCAGTTATAGCTTTAGACCCAGCTGGATTTTCCTCCACAGGACGACGCATGATGTCTCCATAATCACCCGCTCCAGCATTTGCGAGAGGGCCTGCAGGTGTTTTTCTTCTCTCTCATAGAATCGCCGTACTGCTGAATCCATAAATACCCCTGGATCACCACAGACTGCTGTAACTTGAAAAGAACTGTATGTAGTCCATCTGGAGTCAATTTTCCTACATGTAACCTGAAGGTTCACTTTATCTTCCACAAATGCCTGCACCTCCTCGGCCGTAAGATCAGGTCGACATCTCGAGACGAAAATGTTTGCGGTCTTCGTTGGTACATCCATCATCCGATCTGTTTTGGCAGCCCCTATGATACCCCACCATTCTCTGCCATCCTTTGCCACAGGCTGACTCCCTCTAGCCCAGTGGTCGGCGAACAGGGGTAAATTACCCCAAATGGGGGTACATTTAAATATTTTGGGGGTAATGCGTGCGGTATGAGAGAGACCATATGCAACAATTTTAAGAGCAATTGGCTTGTTTTTGTTTACTTTGAAGTCTGGGGGTAATTTCATTTTACTAAAATAGATTTTTGGGTAATACCCAAAAAAGTTCCCCGACCCATGCTCTAGCCGGTGCACGAGTGGGACCACCACTGCTACTGCAGTGGTTGCAGTTCTCGGAGCGGTCGCTCGCTTCCGGCCTCTCCTTACAACCATTGTCCAAGATGCCTCATCATGACCCCCGACTGCATTCCCAGCATCCCGATTCACCAAGGCCCCTTAGGAGGTACCCTGTGTGAGATGATATTGAGCTGGCGATGTAGTAGTGTCTGGATTCAGGAATCCAGGATAAGACTGAGAAGCAGAGGGCTCTGCACTCATGGATCCAAATGGATCCAGGATTAGGCTGAGAGGCAGAAGGCTCTGTACTCATGGATCCAGGATGAGGCAGAGGGCTCTGCACTCATGCATCCAGGATGAGGTTGAGAGGCAGAAGACCACTCATGGATCCAGGATGATGTTGAGAGGCAGAAGGCTCTGCACTCATGGATCCAGGATGATGCTGAGAGGCAGAAGGCTCTGCACTCATGGATCCAAGATGAGGCTGAGCGGCAGCCAAATAAGAAATATTTGTTTCAACTAAATCATTACAATTTCAGAGACTGGGTCTTGATAAATTTTACTTTATTGAATGAAAAATTTGTCACTATTAGTTCACATACATGTTTATTTTAGTTTAGAGTAGATTTAGTTCTTTGTTCACAATATGTCCATTGCCACTGTACAAGAAAAGTAATAGACTATTATCTATTACCCCATGTCTGTTTCCAGTACATCCACCCTTTTCCTTTCCTTCGCATTCACCACCCATGCCTCGCATCCATACAACACTGTTGGCACTACTATACCTTCATACATACCCATCTTCGCATCCATAGACAACGATCTCTCCTTCCAAACACTTCTCAGGGTACCTTTGCCATGTTGAAATCCCGATTAATAATGAAATACTAATAAAAACTAGGATTATTCTATTACTTATTCATTTCTCGTGTGTAATCTAAGATTAAATGAACATTACTTGTTATTGTTCATCATTCGTGTCTAATATTGTATTCTTTGTATAGTATTGGTATCATACCTTCAATAATGACTTTGTATTTGTTTTCTATCAATAATAATAATAATAATTTAAGAATAATACATACTTGTGGTGTACAGATTAATCGGCATTTTGGGGGGACGACCAAATTTAGCCGATTTTCTCGCCGATTCTTTGAAATTTTAAAATTTTCATTGCAAAAAATCTATATTTGTAGAAAATTGAACAGACCAAAAAACACTGATAATTTATACTCATTTCAAAGTGTAATTATATAAGAATATTTTACATTAACTAAGAAGTCAAAGCTTAATAAGTTAACCCTATACGGACAACTGTTACAAATTTCTAACTTTTCATATACACGCATTTATAACTTAACCCTACAGGAAAATCTGTCCATAGAGGGTTAAGTTGCCCATAAATTTACATTTTCACTAATGAGCTAATCTCTAAATAAGCACACCGGACAAAAAATTAGTCACCCCTCAGAATGTACCTAATAACGTGTGACGGCGCCTCTGGCCTTGATAACCGCACGAATCCGGCGAGTTTAGTATGCGGAGGTACGCCTGCTGGTTCAAATTCATCGTCACTGGAATGAGAGGGCCCATTTCGTGGTACGAAAAACATCCCCAGAACATCACGGAACCACCTCCAGCCTGAACAACACCTTCGACGCATTCAGGATTAAAGGCTTCATTGGACCTGCGATGTACTCGTCGCCTCCCATCATTGGAGAACAAACAAAAACGGGACTCATCGGACCAAATTACACGTTTCCAATCTGCCGCAGTCCAGTTTTTGTGCCTCTGAGCCCATTTATAACGTGCCAATTTGTGACTTGCTGTTAACAGCGGCCTCTTCCGTGGTACCCTGCTCCAGATGTCCATCGCATGCAGTTCTCGTCGCAATGTCCGTTCGGAAATTGGTCGCTGGAGAACCTCATTGGTTTCTTGGAGCAATTGTTCTCTGGTTTGAAAACGATTTGCAGTTACTAGACGAAAAACATGGCGGCGGTCCCTATTGTCGAGAATTGTTTTCCGGCCACAGTTACGCCGTCGATTTTCAGTTGATTGCGAACTACATCACTCTTTGTAAACTCGCTGGACAGTACGCGTTGACACACCAACAAATTGGGCTACTTCAGACATTTTGTGTCCGTGGGCTCTGCCAAACACGATGGCTCCTTTTTGCCACTGAGTAACGTCTGCCTCACGACCCATTTTGCAGACTATATCCAACACACACTTTGTTCTTCACCACCTCACGAAACAGATCTGATCCTGTGTGCTACGTCACCGCTACTTGTCACTTACCAATGCTACATCAGCGCCCTCTGTGACCTTGAACTTCCTACTATCGGTGCTATTAGGGGTGACTAATTTTTTGTCCGGTGTGCTTATGATATACTATTGTAATATCTTACACTCCTTAATACTAATTCTGTATTAAGTTGTATTCGGTTAACCTCGGTTTAGCTCCCGCCCGAAATGTTCATTCTGACGAAGGTTAAGCTTGTCACTCCACCTTAGACCTACAGTTTAACATGGAATCCGAACCACGTCCCACCAGCAGCCCAGCGTCTTAACCATGAGGTTATTTATTTATTTTATATTTTCTTTAGGGCGGGGGGGCATCAGGGACTTAAAATTTTAATGCAAATTCTTGTTTGCATTGTTAAAGAAAATACGTTCAGCATAAGGAAAAACCATTACTTTAAATATTGGTATGCAATTTATGAAACGAATAAAATTATTTTATTTGAGTAATAAAACTTTTTAACATTTTAGCTACAGTATACGAGTAACAAATTCTGGTGCTGTATACTGTGGAGTGAGCTAAGGAAAAGCCTTGAAACAAATTTGAAATTTAAAAATATGAAAATTGAAAGTTTTCACATTAGATTAGTAAAATGTATGAACGGAATTGATTTTTTAAAATATAGGTAAAGAATCGGCATCGGCAATATTTTGGAATCGGTACGTCACTAATACGTTCCCCAGTTAATAATTTTCATTCATGATGATTTGTGTTATTAATAACTTATTTTTAATTAAGAGCCCAGTAAAGCCTAAAGCTTAAGGGCCAAATAAAATTAAATAAATAGTCCAATTTCACAATTATTTGTTAAAACAAAAATTGTAAAACTAATATATTTTTGTCAATAAAGGTCGTTCAATTCAATTGGGTCTGTTCAGTAATTGTATGGGTGACCATCATCCGCGTTCAGTATCGATCGATTATTCATTTTGCGTAACATCAGAATAACCGCGGAAAAAGTTATATCGTATCAATAAAGCGATTGTATAACCCTAAAAGAGCAGTTATATACAAAACGAATATTTACGTTAATGTGCTCATATTTCCAAGAAAATAAAATCCATTAGAATGGGGAGAAAAAATAAGGAAAGTTTTCCTTGTCTTCAAAAAGTGGCATTAAAATATCTTTCTGCACCACTTTCATCAGTTGAAAGTAAAAGGTTATTCAGTTCTAGTGGAGATACGTAGGAACCAACCAAGCGATCTGTGACCAGAAAATCGGGTGGGGGGACTGATGATCGAGAATCGATAGTATCGGACATTTTTTTCCCAATTAATCGAAGGAGATTATCTAAAATCTTTTCTTGTCGAAAGTCGTTACAGACTTCGCTTCAAAACTACATTTTTTAATGAAAAAACAAGCTTATGGGATTTTGCTTCCATATTTTTTTATACACCGATAATTTAATTTACTAAAAATGATAAACAATTCTTTCACATTTCATTACTTTATTAACACGAACTGTAGAGATACGTTGGTGCAATGATGCAAATATTATTATTGAAGTGATGACAGCTATTCGTAAACCTAATATGAATTAATTGGGCAACACTAACTTTTCTATCCAGCGTATCCCGACTGGTAACTGATGGTACAGTAATTTCATTTGAGAGAGATTTGCCAGTTTTATCGAACGAATTGATATAATCTAGGCCCAGGTATAGGTTTGGAGTTTTGTACCAAGTATTAAAAACATTATTGCCCATCACATATTTGGCTTCCATTGGTATTAAATTCCTGTTATGTTGCCTCCTGTTGCAGTGCTTTTACTTCGGGGCCTGGATGTGCTGTCGACGGAGGAGAGTGTCTTGCAAAGCATAGAACACGCGAGCAGCGACCTTCCAATTCGGTCTGTCAGAATAGGCAGAGACCCACTGACAAATACTTCCCGGGGAGTTTGCTATGTAGAGTTGAATTCGGTTTTAGATTCTATGCAGCTATTTAATAAACTTGCCTCTTCTCCTCCCGTCATCGATGGTAAACAGGTCAGTTTTCATATTTCTTCAGAACTATGCAAGTGTAACAACAAAGAATTAAGAAAAATTGTTCTTGATAACGTCAAAACTACAAAAATTAAATAGATGGCATCCAGTTATCCCATATCCCCAGGAAGTCGGGGCTAGGATCCCGAAACAGGGCTACCTTAGCCAAAGTCAATTAAGGGGCAGTGGCCGGTCCGCCGCCTCGCCGCGACGTAAGATACAGAAAAGACAACCACCCAGCTTTGGGCGTTCAAACCCACGACTGAGAGGAGTCTCAGCGCTGCCGAGCCACAGCCACAGCCACAGCCACAGCCACGGCCACGGCTACTGTATTCTGATTTGGATATCGTAAATGAAGTTGTGTGTTGTAATAGAACTCTGGGCATTATTGCAGTTGGGTATCCCAACCCAACAAATTCAATTCCATTCATACAAAAATTTAAAGGACAAGTAAAACAAACAATTCATTTTATGGGATACGTATAATGACCGGTAAGGTCAACTGTATGCCCTTGACAATTGGTTAGGTTGTGATATTTTCATTAAAACTAACGAAAATATCGCAACTTAACCTAACCAATAGTCAAGAGCGTACAGTTGACCTAACCAGGCATTATATCCCATAAAATGAAGTTTTATTTGTCCTTCAAATTTTTTGTGTGAATGTAATTGAATTTGTTGGGTTGGGGTACTCAACTGCAATAGTGCCGAACTCTGCAACCAAATGAAATATTTGTTGTTTTGACGTCTTAAAAATATTTAAAATATTTAAGTTAATAATATTTGTAATAAGAGAAAATACCAAAAACTTTAATGAAGAGAAGTGGTTTTTATTTTTTAAATGGTGGTTTTTGGTTAAAAAAAAATGGTAATCCAATCATTTTTTTTTTTTTTTTTTTTTTTTTTATAAACCTTGGATAATTATTTATACTGAAACGTTATCATTATTATAACCAAATAAATGCATATGAACTTTATTGGTAAGAGGTAAATCCCTTCTTCATAGCTACCTAATTACTTTTTCAGGCTACAATTTCTTACTGCAAATTGAATCAAGGAGGAAGTCAGAGTTCAGGTACAGTTATTATATTTATGTATAATAGGCTTTTTGTTCATTGACCGAAGGTCGAAGTGAACTGTATTATAACTTTTTTGTCGTTGCAGTAAGCTCTTTAAGATAATTTTAATTGTAAAGGTATTAAGGTGTGTCGGGACGGGCGTTACACACCTATATTTTTCTAAAGAAAAGTTAAATTAGCGTGGTTTGTTCAAAAAATAAGACTGGAAAATCCAGTTTGTTAATTGCAATGTAGTGTTCCTATTTTTATCGTTATGTCGTATTGCCTCGAGAATTTTCATGGTTTTCGACTCGTTACAAGCATGAAAAAATAGAGAACTCGTATGAAACTTTTGTCTCTTATTCATTAAAAGGAAAGTAATTGTCACTTAAATTATATTATTGCAATTGATGAACATCGAAAGCAAAATGATATATTTTTTAAGTCTCAGAAATTTGCTATCTTTAGTAAACTTCTCAGAATTCTTTTAACTTGCAGGTCATCAGCAGCAGCAGTACCACCAACCCATCGAATACACAGCTGGAGCAGACATCAAGAAGTTAGCTGAATACAGTGCTTCTGTCTATGCTCAAACTCCAGAGGAACATGCCGCCTATGTTCAGTATTACACTATGTATTATCAGCAGCAAGCTCAGGTGATTATCATATGCTGTGGGCCCAGAACAAATTCTCTGGACTAGAACCAAAGTGACATATTGCCAATTATCCATATATTAAATTCGCCAACCTTGAAAGGATTGGGTTCACACTGGAAAAGAGTAGTCCCAATCTCCTCAAGGGGAACTTCGAAGAACATCATTTTGGGCTGAATGAAACCACACTTACGTATACTACTAGTATTTCAAAACTTCCATGTTTTTGAGCCGCAGTAAAATGATAACCACCTCATTTACTCTGAAACAACTCTCCTACGCCTGCATGCGCTTCGGATTATGCAGTACGGATGTGCAGTATTTTTGCACCCTATCGTCATTGATAATGTTGGACCCTGTCCATCATACTACTATAGTTGTTCAAAGGTGCCTATCACACTTCTCTGGTTGAAAACCTTCTGTAATATTGTATTATAGATGGCATACTGTTCTGCATTCAAACCAGTCATTGCCGGGCTGCCAGATGTACTGTGTACCTAGTTCCCCTACACTCCATCCCGTTCCCGGTGCATATACCCTTGTTACTTTGTGTTTGCATATTATACCTTTGCCTTTGAACTGTTTAATGTACCGTGGCTAAGTACTGATCGCCTTCCCTCCTACCCCTATTTGCACTTAGCTGATATTGACTGCTGTTCTACATTTGATTGATAGACTATTTCCTGTGACATGCTCTAGAACCTCTTTTTACGAGTTACTTCTGTTTTCATCAGCGCAGTATTCGCTTTTAAGGGATGGCCTTCGGTGGGTTCATTGCTATTATCCACCTGCCCGCCAACTTTGTTCATAATGCATAGTTGGCTGCAATATTAGTGGCTGTTCAGAGGATTTGCTTTCATTCTTTGAATACCTTCATCCTCTTTACCGACTCCAAGAGTGCGCTATGGACGCTGTAAATTCTTGTTTTTATCAGTCCTTTTGGTGACTTCACTTCATACACACTAAGCGAAAAAAAAAAAAGGTATTCTAGTCCTCAACACATTCTGGGATACAGGATTATGAGCTTGAGGACACAATAATCCCTAAATGCAACCCAGGGACGATCTGTTTTGAAT
This sequence comes from Bathynomus jamesi, assembly GCA_023014485.1. Lineage (NCBI taxonomy): Eukaryota > Metazoa > Arthropoda > Malacostraca > Isopoda > Cirolanidae > Bathynomus > Bathynomus jamesi. The sequence goes on along the minus strand of JAJOZX010000705.1, from coordinate 190,872 downwards.
TCCTCCCATACGGTTGATTCGACGTTGTTTGTGGTCAGTATGAGAGCCTTATGAGTTAAAATAAAGTGCGGAAATTGAGGGATGTGACGTACCCGTAGTTTCTCCTTCGTACAGGACACGCGCGCCACGCCCATGGTTATGCTTTGGGTGTCTCGGCGCCAACGGTTTGTGACGAATGTTTTGTACATTTGGTCGTTGAACATGCGTTAATGGATTGTTAAAAGTATATGGATATTAAACCCCGGCTGATGGTTTTTCTGGATACTACTATGAACTTTGTGTCGTCGCTACGAAATGATATGAAATGTTGGAGCAGCAGTGAAATCTCCAATCAATCAGTGTCTCATTCATGAATAATATGTAGACCAGAGCTATTTAAAGATAAGCGCTATTCCCTTTCACTGCATATTTTGAGTTTTATACGATTTGTTTATTATTTTAGGCTGCCTCCAGCGGCACTCAGTCAGACTCTGTAAATGCAGCTGCTGCAGTTGCTCAGTCAGCATTGCAAGCGATGCAACAGAAAGCAGGAGTAGGAACAGTTGTAGCTGCAGCTGCTGCTGCTGCTTCTCAAGTCACCTACAGCTCCTCATCTCCAACAACCGGAAGTGTTATGACCACGGCCGCATCGACGATTGAATCTACAACGTCTACTACTACTAGTTTTGATGCTTCGCTGCTGCAGGACGGAGAATACCCAAAGTATCGTAAGTTCCAATTAAAGCCCCCAGGTTAATGTTTTTAATACTGAAAAAAAATGCAACAGAATAAATAACAGCATAAAACAACTACATTAAGATGTAGTCTCAGACCCACACCACAAGGCCCATTAGTTTATCCGGCCCCGAATATGTGTCATTTTTTGTTAGTAGTATGTTTTGTATAGCTGTTCTTTTAATAAGATTTCACATGACTTCACTTTAAATTTTTTTCTTAAGCTACGCCAGATGTCAGCACATACAAATACGATGAAACCTCTGGTTATTATTACGATCCTTCTACGGGACTCTACTATGATGCTAACAGTACTTATTACTACAATGCGGAGACTGGACAGTATCTCTACTGGGATGCTGAGAAATCAACGTACCTCCCAGCACCTACTTCGGAGGAAAACCAAGATGGGCAAGATGGCAAAGGACGAGATAAGAAAGAAAAGGACAAAGACAAACAAGATAAGGTATTATATTTGAGTTGGATATAAGTATTGATTTGTATGCAGTCTTTAGGAGACTATTACACACAATTTACGAATATGCCACGTGTTTGTCATCCAAAGAGGAAATAGGTTATAAACTAACGAATGGTGAGATAAGCAATTTGGTCCTTTTAGGTCCTGAAGAAATGGAGATTCCTTCAGTACGAGAAGGAAGGGAATGATTTAATAAAGTTTTTGCTCTTCTGCACCAAAGACGTTCGAAAGTTCGCCGTAAATATATTTCTCAATCAATTGTTTAATTTTTCTAAGGTAAAAGTAGCCAAAAAAATCGCGAAAGATATGGAACGTTGGGCCAAAGCTCAAAACAAGCGTAATGAGAGTACTACCAAAAATCCCAATCCAGAACCTGCTGGGGGATGTGTGGGAGAAGGGCCTATTGGAAGTGGGGCAGCTGATGCCGCATTTGCCGTTCTCCTCGAAAGGAGAGACCGCTCATCACTTGACAAGCAAACATTCCAGATGCATATGAAGAAAGATGTTCCTCCTGTAAGTTTTAACTTCACACCCATCTACGCATTATATATATCAAATATAGTGAGGCTACGTTGTGGCTATGTTACAACACAGTTTCCTGTAGATCAACAAAGTTGAGACGGGAATGGGTTGGGTGACTGTTCTGAGTCCAAATAATTTAGTGACCCGTGGTTTGGATTTCACGAGAAGCTGTGGGTTCCCTGTTATATAATTGATGTTACAAAGGAGGTGAAACAGCTCCAGACATGGCACTTGTAAATTAGTAATTATGTTCATATTTCTGTTTTATTCCTTGAAAGTAGAGCCATTACAAAAAAAAAAAATTATTGCAGAACTGGACAATTAATATGTATTTCAAGGAAGTGGTAGTGGTGGTAATAGTTTCAGGCATTTATTTTTTACTTTATTAACTATACTATTAATTGCCTGTCAAGGTGTTGAGTGGTCTGAAGAAATCTGGCCTGGTAGCTGCCTACGGTGGAGAAGGCAGTGATAGTGAAGAAGAAAAGGAAATGCCAGTGGAGTGTGATCGATCTGAAGAAAAACTGGTGGATGTGCTGAAGATGGCGTGTCTGCTTTGCAAGAGACAGTTTCCCAATAAAGACTCACTCAATAAGTACGTACAAGTAGAATCTACATTTAATGATAAGGCCATATATTTAAGTTAATCTACTGCAGGAAAGGTAAAATACAGTGCTAATTGAAATGATTTCTGTTTGTAAATGGAATAATTTAGTTTTACCTTACTTAGTAATTTAAATTGGCTTTCCTTGTAATTAGTTTTGTCAAATGCCAAAAAGAAATGGGAACTTGCAACGATTAGGGAATTTTATATTTAAACCTTCAGTAAATTTTAAGTAATTCCAATATAACTGATTCCAGGCACGTTCAACTCTCTAACTTGCATAAGAGCAACTTGGAAGCTTTGAGTAAAGGGAGAGGAGACTTGGGGAATTCCACGCAGCAGTACAGAGACAGAGCCAAAGAACGGAGGGAGAAATACGGCCAACCCAACGTCCCTCCCCCGAATAAGCTGAAGGTGGGTCTCGAACGCGGCTCTAAGCTCATACGAGCTTATAAGGAAACTAAACCCAACAGGGAGGTAATTACAGTAGTTTTTTAGTGTGAGGTCTTGTATTTGACTTGTGTATACGTTTTCCATAATTTTTTACTTCAGAAATTCAATGTCAGTTTTCTTGTACTTCAAGTAATTCGGTGTAGAACCATGTAATGACTGCATAAAAATCGCTAACTTAGTTCACTGCTTCTCTTTAGTTGACCATTCTTACTGTGGTTTTAAATGTTCGTGATAAAACGTTTTGTAACTATGAACTTATTCTATTAGGAAAGTTGAAGTGTTTCTAATTTAATAATTTTAGGAACGGTACATGGCCGCAAGGGAGGAAGTCCAAGCAACTTCCTACGAAGACCCTACGAGAGATGGGTTGGGTAACGACAGCATTGGAAACAGACTTATGAAGAAAATGGGTTGGACTGATGGAATGGGTTTGGGGAAAAGTAACCAGGGACGGACAAACATCATAGAGGCAGAAAGGAGAGTCGCCACTGCTGGTTTGGGGTTGCAAGGCTCGACGTATAGTGTTGCAGGGGATAGTTACAAAGACTGCGTCAAGAAAATGATGTTTCATAGATATCAAGAATTAGATGCTCTCGAAAAAGCCAATGGGAAATCATGAACTCCGTTTTATATTATTAAATGTTTATTTTCTCTCAATTTAGTGGTATGTAGTTCAAAGTAATGTAATTTGTACATATTTTTTGTTTTCTTAAAGCTGTACATTTCGAGGTTTATAAAATGCATATAACGTTCTATGTATATAATTTTATTCGTTAATTCTTGTGTACTTCCACTTGCATTTATTTATAAAACAACGTTCCAGGTATTTAAGAACATTGAGCCTCTTTTTTTTTTTTGCACCAAATATTTATAGTGTGCTTGGTAGCCACGGATGTTCCGTTTCATACTGGAAATGATTTGGTCACTTCATCTCACTATGTAGTAGGCATTAAAATATTGAGTTATAGATATTTCATTATTTTCTACTACTACATCATGTGCTAACCACTTACATTCTTCCTACAACCTAGTTAACGATTTCTTAAACGTGCGCTTTATGTAGAGCACAATGACATTGAGTAAGAACAAAGATCAACAGTAAAACGATCATTCATGGTACAAAGTTTCTTACAATACGCAGGCTGTTCAATAAATATGAAAACGAGACTTTCATTGAAAACTATTCGTATACATACAAATCAACGTACATCGGTGTACAACAATACATGTAGTGTCAGTTACTCTCAATATAAGCCTTGCTCTTCTAAAACTAATTACATAAAATAAGTTCTCGTAATGAACGTGTGATGGTTGCATTGATATTTCATTCAATCAGATAGGGGGAACGTAAGATACGTTTTTCGTATTTCCTGTGCAGAGAATGAAGAGGGGGGAATCTGTTCTTGTGCAACATAAACAGCATCCAATCATCAGTAGCATAGCTGTAGAGAAAAATCAAACGGGAGTCTTAACTTTTTGGCTATTTTTAAGGACAAACCTTTCACCAACTACCCTAAAATACTTAACAGGTGTCAATTCCAAATTCTATTTTAAAATTCGACAATACTACAACAAAGGAAACAGTCCTGCCCATTTTAAAAAATGATGTCACTATCGAGCAGTTTCCACCAAGTGACGCCGGGTGTCCTTTTCAGGACATTTTAACACCAAGTTATTTTTAAGTTCTAACCTAAAAATTTCACTATCAACTACTACGTTTGTTTAGAGTCTCCCCAAAGTTAAATAGATCGAGAAATTTAAAAAAAAAAGGTTTTGGCGGTAACTGGTTAAAACGGCGTCCAGTCTACGGGCCAAATTGCGTCCCCTGCTTCCTTCCTCAGAATTCTAAGTATTTTTATGAAAAGTTCTGGAATTCCATTCATCTCCCTACGAAACATTTCTTTATTACGAACAAATTAGTAGTATTTCTAGCGGTAAAAAGAAAATTTCCCAAAGCAAACTATTTACCAACGACGCCTGGAACTGTAACCATCCAAAACCAGCTTCCTTCTAGCGGGGCTTCTTCATGTTCAATGCCATCCTTATAGTAGTCGTAAGTATCCAATTCCTGACCATACAATCCCAGGTTGTACACGAATTCCGCATCCAGGCATCTGTAGTTTTTAGGTAAACTAGTCCACTTTCCTTCTTGTGCAGGATACTTCTATTTCTCCTGTGACAGTCGAGCTGCTCGAAGGATGGAGTGGAAGATATTTATAATTAACCAGTGGTGAAGAACAAAAGAACTATGCCTCCCACACAAAATAAAAATATGTATATAAAATTTATATTCTCTGGGCATCAGATTCTATTGAAGGGTAACATTAACCGATCTTGAACGATATCGACATTTAAGCTACCCTAAATATATCCCTCAAGCATATTTGAAATAACGATGCGACAAGGTAATAAATCCGCCAAGACCATCATCATTTACTTATTGCAGTACATGATTCTACCTTCAAAATGAATTTCTTTATATTTAGGGCGTATGAGCTTGTATTTTTACAAAAAAAAAATATATATACATATATATACAAGGTGGGCCGTAAGTTTCCATACATAGGAAAAATTAAACGTTTGTTTTTATGTTTCAGATACCCTAAGAATATGCGTTTGACGTAAGATCTTGTTTACTGATGAAGCAAATTTTTACGTCAATGGAGAGGTTAATCGGCAAAACATACGTTATTGGAGTAATGCTAACCCTAACTGGCTGAGTCCGACGAAGATGCAAGGTGCCGGTAAAGTGATGGTGTGACAGAATTATTGGACCAATTTTTGTCAGTGGAAATCTTAATGCCGAAAGGTATCTTAACATGTTGCAAGAAGAGATTTTCCCATCCCTGCTAAACGAGTAAGGTAACTTCCCAGTTTACTTCCAGCAAGATGGAGCTCCACCTCATTATGGTCTTCACGTGCGTCGGTATTTGGATCAGCAGTTTCCGGATGCTTGGATTGGTCGGCGTGGTCCTGTGGAGTGGCCTCCCAGTTCCCCAGATCTCACCCCCCTTGATTTCTATCTTTGGGGGCACTTGAAGGCCATGGTGTATCAGGAAGAGATACGAGACAAATCATCTAAAGGAACGTATCACCAACGCCATTACAAGCATAACGTCAACTGTGCTAATGCGTGTTCATCAACAGTGGGGAACACGTATTGAAATGTGTTTTCAAAACAATGGCAACCATGTAGAGCATATTATATAAATAAAAATGGTTGTCCATAAAAAAATGTTTATTTTTCCTATGTATGGAAACTTACGGCCCACCCTGTGTGTGTATATATATATATATATATATATATATATATATATATAATATATATATATATATATACCTCAAACTCCACTAAAATATACAGGGTAGTCCAAAATTCCCTATTTTACTGAAATAACAGTATTTCGGGATAAAAATGTAGTAACAATTAGATGTATATTTATTTATCAAGCTTTGATCTAAGATTTGATACGAGCACCATCAGTTTCCGCAGATCTCAAATCCGTCCACTGCATTGGGGAACACATTCTCAAGCATCTCTGGGGGCTATTTGAGCGACTGCCACGACAATACAAGTTCGCAGATCCTGCAGGTCTTTAACTCTTGTTTTGTAAGCCTCAGACTTTATAAAGACCCACGCAGACAAGTCTAATGGTGTTAAATCCGGAGATCATGCTGCCCAAGGTCATTTTCCACCACGTCCAATCCACCGATTTGGTAAGAGCCCATCAAGGTACGCCCGAACGATGTTTGCATAGTGACATGGAGCGCCATCTTGTTGAAAGACAATAGTGTCGAGAATGCCATCTGAACGAAGATTGGGGTTCAAGAAACTGCTGAAGCATGTCGAGATAAATTAGCCCTGTTACCGTAGCTTCGGCAAAGAAAAACAAGTCTGTAAATCATCGATCTTGTCATATCCAACCAGACATTAACTTCAGGAGAATCTAGTTCATTTGTAGAACTCGGTCGGTTTTTCACCAGCCCATATATGGCAATTATGTTGATTAACCTTTCCGCATGGGCGGAACGTCGCCTCATCGTTGAAGAGAACGTGGTTTAATAAATTTTTGGCATGAATTTTTTTCAATCAATTCTGTACACATGGGGGCGCGTCTTCGATAATCCTCTTTGTGTAACTCGTGTAGCACTTGAATATGGTCACTTTTCTTTTTTAATGTCGATTTTAAAATCTTTAGAACAGTCGTTTTTGGTACGCTCAGTCTAAGTGATGCTGTGTGAGTTGACATTCTAGGATTTGTTTCAAAGGAATCTCTTACCAATTCAACATTTTCTTGAGATGAACCTGTACGTCCAGATCTTGCCTTATTATGAACAGATCCTATTCTTTTAAATTTATTGACCAACACGCGAATTGCTATCTGTAGGTCCTGGTTTGTGAAATCATCCGAATTTTTCTCGAATTTCCTTGCACTTCCTTTGGATACATAGTATTACTACCATCACACGTTCTTCTGCATCCATCATCATCTATGGGCTGCAGAAAATAAAACAAATATTTCAGCAAAATAGATCGGGACTTTTGGACCACCCTGTATATAAATATATTTTGAAGCGCGTATTTATCATTCAAGCTCTCTCGTAAGAACTTACATCGACAAGTTTTCAATAATCGTTCGATTTATTTCACCACCATTTCCAATTACTCTGCGTTAACATTTTAACTGTTGCGTGATGATTTTCAATATATCTACAGATCTACAAAAGCTAAGGCTAACAAACACCCTAAGATCTATTCTAAGGTTAGCCCGAGAGAAATAATAGAGTAGAGTAGGTCGGGGTGAAGAGAAGAGAGAGAGGAGAGTAGAGTAGAGTAGGTCGGGGTGAAGAGAAGAGAGAGAGAGAGTAGAGTAGAGTAGGTCGGGGTGAAGAGAAGAGAGAGAGTAGAGTTACAAGGAAAAGAAGTACCTCAAAAGTAGTGCTTGCATAATACCGAAAATTTTCAATACCGGTATTTGGAGGCAATTATGCTAATCCCGGTATTGATACCGGTATTATGAAAAAAATAATTTATTTTGATTTATTATGGTGCCACCCTACCAACCCTCCCACAAGTCTGAGGGACTTGCAGTACTCACCATATTTACTATAAATTAATGACCCAACTCCAAATAGATGGCATTCTATTCGAAAAAGTTTATACAGTAAATTACTAAATTGTAATAAAAATATTATTTGAATTTTTTTTTAGCATATTATTATACAACTACTGGGGTAGATAGAAATTATTAGTATCTAAATATTTATTTCTTAGTTTGATTTTGAAAGTATGCTTTGAGGAAACAAAGAGCGTCTAGGGATTGTTCAGATAGACTTGATCTCAGTTTCGTCAGAAATAGGCCTGCAGCAGAAAAGGCTCTTTCTGATTCTGCACTTGTAGGTTTAATTGAAAGCAGTGCCTTGTACAGCTTCTCTAAATTCTCACTTCTCTGTAAAGTAACTTCCAAGCTTTTAAATTCATTAGTAACATCAAAATCAATGGAATTTTTTTAGATGGCACTTTTCCTAGTTTGTCCATTTCTTGCATGTATTCACTCAGTAATGAATCTGCTTCCACTTCAGTCTTATTTGCAGCTACATTTTCAGGGTTACATGGAAATTCCTGTTCTTCCATTTCTATCTCCAAATCAACCACATTCTTAGGGAAAAGTCTTTTATGGAGCCTTTCTGCAGTTCTTTTGAGAACTAATTTTGATGGAACAGAAAAACTTTCCTCTTCTTGAACTTTTAAAACTTCGTGATTATGAAGATATTTGATTAAACCTACAATGTCTTGCTGTCTTCTTGAAATGTAACGATTTCTAAGACAATCTTTTAACTCTTTTGCTATTGGATTATTTTTCTCTCCTAGTTTCTTTGAAATAAATTTCATTGATGATTCAGCTGTCAGGAGTGATGCATCTTTCGAGCATAACCCTTTAAGAATTATTTCAACAGGACGTAAGGTGTCATAAAGGTTTTCAATAATTTCCCACTCTGTTGAAGAAATGGCTACAGTTGAATGAATCACTCTTAAAGCTAGTGCAATAAATAGTTTTCTTTGATAGAAAGGAATAGAAAACGAAAAAAAGAGGTTAACTGCAAAATACCCCGAAACTTTTTTTTTCTCCGAATCCTCCAAAAACAGTTTATTTGCCCATCGGAGGACTAAATTGCCTAAATTTTACAATAGCAATTTTTGTCAATACCGAAAACCTATAATATCGGTATCGGTATTATTTGTACTTCTTCAATACCGGTTTTAACCCCTACTCAAAAGGCCTTGCGGCCCATACCGAGGTGGTACCAATGGCAACGGGTGCCAGGGAAAATTTTGTAAAAGTTTATTTTTCTTTCAACTATCCTAGCAGTAGTAGAAAACTGGATAGAAAAGTAGAAGGCTCTCTCCCCACCCTCCGCTCCCTCCCTGCCAGAGGCAGGTACGGAAAAAGGTTGAAGAAAATACCTTGACCCTGGAAAAGTAGCCAAGGAAATTTTACAGGAAAGTGGAGAATATATAAATAGCTCTATATTTAGCTTGCTCACAGAGACACCGTGCAAGCGATCTCCTGCAGAGTTTTCTTATGTTTTAGTCTTAAACTATGAGAGTATTCAGTACTTTGTCTAGCCTATTTTTAAACACATTTACACTTTGACTGGAAACAACCTCTGAGGGAAGTTGGTTCCAGATATTAACTTATTTTATAGGAAAAGAAATTTCCGCAGACTGAGGTCCTAAATGTCTTTACACACTCAAATAGTGTGCAAGATTTCGTCTACCCTTTTCTTGAACTGATCCACAGAGGAACTGTTCACAACTTCCGAAGGTAACCTGTTCCATGTGTCACAGATCTTATACGTAAAGTAATTCCACACACACTAGTCCTAAACCGTTTCAAATCCAACTTCCAACCATTGTTGCGAGTTGGGTTATCATTTAAACTAAACATACTTCTAAAATCGACATCGTTGAACCCGCGTAAGAGCTTGAAAACCTCGATCAGTTGACCGCGCAGCCTCCGAGTTTCAAGCGAAAACAAGTTCATGGCGCGTAACCGTCGATTGTAGCCCATATGCCTAATGGAAGGGATTAACTTTGTGGCCCTCGCCTGCACTCGCTCCAGCCTCTCAATATCTTTCCTGAGGGTGGGCGACCAGAACTGCACAGCATACTCCAGGTGCGGCCGAACAAGGGAATTGTACAGTGAGAGCACAATCTCCTTGTTCCGAAACTGAAATTGCCTCCTGATATAACCCAATAGTTTCTGGGCTTTCTTTTCCACCTCTACACACTGTTTCGTAAACTTAAGATCGCTGCTAATTGGCAGAGAGAGAGAGAGAGAGAGAGAGAGAGTTACAAGGAGTTACAAGGAAAAGAAGTACCTCAAAAGGCCTTGCGGCCCATACCGAGGAAGTACCAATGGCAACGGGTGCCAGGGAAAATTTTGTAAAAGTTTATTTTTCTTTCAACTATCCTAGCAGTAGTAGAAAACTGGATAGAAAAGTAGAAGGCTCTCTCCCCACCCTCCGCTCACTCCCTGCCAGAGGCAGGTACGGAAAAAGGTTGAAGAAAATACCTTGACCCTGGAAAAGTAGCCAAGGAAATTTTACAGGAAAGTGGAGAATATATAAATAGCTCTATATTTAGCTTGCTCACAGAGACACCGTGCAAGCGATCTCCTGCAGAGTTTTCTTATGTTTTAGTCTTGAACTATGAGAGTATTCAGTACTTTGTCTAGCCTATTTTTAAACACATTTACACTTTGACTGGAAACAACCTTTGAGGGAAGTTGGTTCCAGATATTAACTATTTTATAGGAAAAGAAATTTCCGCAGACTGAGGTCCTAAATGTCTTTACACACTCAAATAGTGTGCAAGATTTCGTCTACCCTTTTCTTGAACTGATCCACAGAAGAACTGTTCACAAATTCTGGAGGTAACCTGTTCCACGTGTCACAGATCTTATAAGTAAAGTAATTCCCACACACACTAGTCCTAAACCGTTTCAAATCCAACTTCCAACCATTGTTGCGAGTTGGGTTATCATTTAAACTAAACATGCTTCTAAAATCGACATCGCTGAACCCGCGTAAGAGCTTGAAAACCTCGATCAGTTGACCGCGCAGCCTCCGAGTTTCAAGCGAAAACAAGTTCATGGCGCGTAACCGTCGATTGTAGCCCATATGCCTAACGGAAGGGATTAACTTTGTGGCCCTCGCCTGCACTCGCTCCAGCCTCTCAATATCTTTCCTGAGGGGGGGCGACCAGAACTGCACAGCATATTCCAGGTGCGGCCGAACAAGGGAATTGTACAGAGAGAGCACAATCTCCTTGTTCCCCAAACTGAAATTGCCTCCTGATATAACCCAATAGTTTCTGGGCTTTCTTTTCCACCTCTACGCACTGTTTCGTAAACTTAAGGTCGCTGCTAATTACCACACCCAAGTCCTTTTCTAAATCAGTCACCTCGATATGACTCCCCAACATCGAGGAGTCCGACTTGGGATTGGCGTAGCCAATGTGCATCACTTTGCATTTACCCAAGTTAAACGGCATTTGCCATTTTTCGGACCACTCTCCTATCCTACCTAGGTCCGCACGCAGTTCCTCGATCGCTTCGGGCGTCCCAACATTGGCCCCAAGCTTGGTGTCATCAGCGAATTTGGCGATCCGACTGAAGATGCCACCGTCGATATCATTTATGTAAATGATAAACAACAGCGACCCCAAAACGGAACCCTGAGGAACCCCATTAGTGACCGAGGCCCAACCCGAACTAGCCCCTTTAATTACAACCCTCTGCCGCCTATTCTTCAGCCAGTTTTCTACCCACCTACCTATTTCCCCACCGATACCCAGCGCGCGCACTTTCGCCATTAGCCGGCGGTGAGGTACCTTATCAAAGGCTTTCTGAAAGTCGAGATAAAGTATATCAATCGCCCTACTCTTATCGTACTCACTCAACATGACGTGGAAAAACTCGAGCAAGTTGGTGAGACACGACCTATGCCGTCTAAACCCATGTTGGGAGTCCCCAAGCAGCTTGTACGAATCCAAATGGTCAACGATCCTATCAGCTATTATCCCTTCTAATAATTTACCTACAACTGAAGTGAGACTAATGTGACGATAGTTCCCTGGACTTTCGTGATCCCCTTTCTTAAAGTAGGGGTCACGTTGGCTTCCCTCCAGTCACCAGGCACCTGGACCATCTCCAACGATTTGTTGAAGACTGTAGCCAGGTGGGAAGCCACCTGGTCGCGCACTTCTCGCAACACTCTGGGGAGAAACTTGTCTGGCCCAGGAGCCTTAAACGCGCTGTTTGTCTATTCTATCGGCAACGACTGTCGCGGTACATCTAACACTATCCAGGCCAGCACCTTCGTGCCTCACGCCTGGCTCGGGGATGACGCGGGTATCCTCCCTGGTGAACACTCCCGCAAAGTACTCATTAAGCACATTAGCGATGTCCGCGTCGGAGGTCCGCAGAACGCCGCTTCCGTCCTTTAACGGACCTATCATGCTTCTAATGGGCTTTCTACTATTAACATAACTGAAGAACTCCTTAGGGTTCCCTTGCAGAGGCTTGCCACACGTAGTTCTTCGTTACGTTTCGCTAGCCTAACCTTCGCCTTCACTTCCCTACACAGTCGGACATACGCTTCAGTGTTCTCGTGGGAACGATTGGCCTTCGCCCTCCTATACGCTACTTTCCTATTTCGGATAGCCGAAGCGATGTCACGATTGAACCACTTAGGCTGCGTTGAAGCAGGGGTGACCGGTTTTGAGGGTATGGCAGCAGACTGCAGCACCATAAACTCGTCCCGGAATGCACTCCACACTCCCTCAACATCGCCGCCAACCTCTAACCCCATCTCTCCTACGCTATCCCTGAGGCTAACAAAGTTCGCCCGCCGGAGATCGAGCTTACTGCCTCTCGAGTTACTACGCTTCACCCGAGGGACGCACACACTGAACCTAATAAGACCATGATCACTCCCGCCCAATGATTCGTCAACGGTGAGGCCAGTGACGAGGTTGTCTTCGGTCGTGAATACTAAGTCTAGAACGCTTTCGCCTCGTGTAGGCTCGTTGACCCACTGAGTGAGGAAGGTCTCATCAGCAAAGTCAACTAGAGAGTAGAGTAGAGTAGGTCGGGGTGAAGAGGAGAGAGAGTAGAGTAGAGTAGAGTAGGTCGGGGTGAAGAGGAGAGAGAGTAGAGTAGAGTAGAGTAGGTCGGGGTGAAGAGGAGAGAGAGTAGAGTAGAGTAGAGTAGGTCGGGGTGAAGAGGAGAGAGAGTAGAGTAGAGTAGAGTAGGTCGGGGTGAAGAGGAGAGAGAGTAGAGTAGAGTAGAGTAGGTCGGGGTGAAGAGGAGAGAGAGTAGAGTAGAGTAGAGTAGGTCGGGGTGAAGAGGAGAGAGAGTAGAGTAGAGTAGAGTAGGTCGGGGTGAAGAGTAGAGAGAGTAGAGTAGGTCGGGGTGAAGAGTAGAGAGAGTAGAGTAGAGTAGGTCGGGGTGAAGAGGAGAGAGAGTAGAGTAGAGTAGGTCGGGGTGAAGAGGAGAGTAGAGTAGAGTAGGTCGGGGTGAAGAGGAGAGAGAGTAGAGTAGAGTAGAGTAGGTCGGGGTGAAGAGGAGAGAGAGAGAGTTGAGTAGAGTAGAGTAGGTCGGGGTGAAGAGGAGAGAGAGTTGAGTAGAGTAGAGTAGGTCGGGGTGAAGAGGAGAGAGAGTAGAGTAGAGTAGGTCGGGGTGAAGAGGAGAGAGAGTAGAGTAGGTCGGGGTGAAGAGGAGAGAGAGTAGAGTAGGTCGGGTGTGAAGAGGAGTAGAGTAGAGTAGGTCGGGGTGAAGAGGAGTAGAGTAGAGTAGGTCGGGGTGAAGAGGAGAGAGAGTAGAGTAGGTCGGGGTGAAGAGGAGAGAGAGTAGAGTAGAGTAGGTCGGGGTGAAGAGGAGAGAGAGTAGAGTAGAGTAGGTCGGGGTGAAGAGGAGAGAGAGTAGAGTAGAGTAGGTCGGGGTGAAGAGGAGAGAGAGTAGAGTAGAGTAGGTCGGGGTGAAGAGGAGAGAGAGTAGAGTAGGTCGGGGTGAAGAGGAGAGAGGTAGAGTAGAGTAGGGGGGTTAAAAGAAGAGAGTAGTTAGAGTAGGGGGGTGAAAGAAGAGAGTAGAGTAGAGTAGGGGGGTTAAAAGAAGAGAGTAGAGTAGAGTAGGGGGGTTAAAAGAAGAGAGTAGAGTAGAGTAGGGGGTTAAAAGAGAGAGAGAGTAGAGTAGAGTAGGGGGTTAAAAGAAGAGAGTAGAGTAGGGGGGTTAAAAGAAGAGAGTAGAGTAGGGGGGTTAAAAGAAGAGAGTAGAGTAGGGGGGGTTAAAAGAAGATAGTTAAAAGAGAATAAGGGATTAAGTAAGTAAGTAGCAAAACCTATCATTCGTGGGTTAACATTCATTCAGAAAGAGAGAGAGAGACTCACCATCATCATCCGCCGGCCATTGCCGACAAGTCGGAAAAATAGTCGAAGAGAACAGGAGAGGGGTGAAAGGGGTGAAAGATGAAAAGAAGTAAAATAAGAACGCTTACAAACCATGCAAACACAGTCTTAACTCAAGGAAACACTGTCATACCATGCAAACTACAGACATGCGAGTAAGGAGAGGATGAGGAAAAAAAGTATGAAGAGTAGAACAAAAAGTGGGTTAGTTTACGCAACGAGCTACATCTAAGTTCGTGTTAGTCTTCTTTTTTTCATAATACAAGCAGAGCCTTCGGCTCGCTGCCCTACGGGTACTGCTTGTGCTTGGCAAACTCACCTTCGGTGCCTGGGTTACCCCTTTGGGGGGGGGTCATTCTTCCTCTGCCCCCAAACCCCCTCACCCCTCTTTATGCAACTTGGGGGCTAACCCCCCTCCCCATTACCACCCATGGGGAAGGGGGCTGGCCCCTTGCAACAATTGATCAACACTGCAATTGCATATATACACTTTCTATTTTTATTTTTCACTTTTCCATGTATTTTTGTTATAGGTATAGGCCAGGGGTGGGAACCTTTTTTCATTGGAAGGCCGCATTTCATTTAACCAAGACCCTATTAGGCCGCATGCTGAGTATTTAACATATACAGTACAACAAAATGTCATATTTTAGTCTAAATTCTACATATTTACTAATTTTAAATCAAACTTGATAATACGTGAGGGTTTTTATAATAAATAAAAAATTCAGCAAGTGCATTTATTTGGGGGGGGGGGGGGGGGGATAATTGACAATAGAACTAATATTAAGTGAAATGATGTTAATATTAAGTGAAAAAGTGATAAACCATTTAATGAATTTTTTGTGACTGCTTATTGCGGGACAGGAGTCGTACATTTGGTTCCAACATCGTTAACCGTAGTTTTAGTTGGTCCTATAGGTGCATATTCGTCATCTGAGATCTCGTTGATAGGTAAGGGCGTAAGCCGTAAGGCAACGCTGCCAGTTTCAACTGGCAGCGTTGCCATATTTCCTATTGTTCAAGCCATAAAGAAGGCTTGTATGTGTAAGAAGCAGTGAAGCTGAAACCATGATCTAATGAAATAGCCTAAAGCCCTAAAAGGGTATCAGTTGCTGTCCATTATCGTACGGTATGAATTCTGAATGTCAAGTAGGCAGAAGGCCGCAACTAGTACCCCAAAAGGCCGCAGGTTCCTCACCCCTGGTATAGGCAAAGGTGGGCACCCGGGCCTCAAAAAGGACCGACGGTCCCGGTCCCGGTCCTTGCCTCAAACTGGACCGACGGTCCCGGTCCTTTCTGAAGATAGGACCTAGGAACGACTCGGTCCTCGGTCCTTATATATAATATAAGTGAAAAATTTGATTAAAATGAAAAATTGCCGGGATTGCCGGGTTCAGTTCTTCCGCTAGGAGCTCCAGTTGCTTGACTTGAAGTTGAAGCACTAACATCAGTAGATTCTTCGTCTCCTCCAGGTGTTGAAACAAGTTTCAGTTCAGTCTCAGTCTCTTTCTGTCTTCTGGAGGAAACGATCCATCTTCTTTAGAACTTCAAATAATCACTAAACACACTAAAAAAGACCGTCCGGAATTGCTTAAAAATGGACCGTCGCTCCTCATTTCGGTCCTCACTGAGAAAAGGACCGACTTTCCCGCTCACGGTCCTTAAAAAGGACCGAGTTCCTGGAGTTCGGTCCTTTTGGAACTCGGTCCTGCCCACCTTTGGGTATAGGTCTATAGGATAAATTTAACACTGGCATATCACAAGCTGACATCAATCGTCAACAGATTCAAACCTCGACCATCAACCCGAGAGCTCTTGTTGCCAATTGTTTTATTATTTTAGACGACGTTAATATTTTTAAAATGCCTATCGAAACGGTTTTTAAACATATTAACGCTGGTAGAGTTCACGACGGACGCGGGAAGATTATTCCATTTATCAATTACTTTAAACGTAAAAAAGTTTTTAACGATGTTAGTAATGAAACACCTACCACGTAATTTATATCTGTTATTACGAGTATTGCTATTATCGAAAATGAACAATGTCAAAATTTACGTTATCGATTTTATTAACGATTTTGAAAACTTCAATAAGCTCCCCCCTTAATCTCCGTCTCGAGTGAATGCGAGTCTAACTCTTTAATCCTATCTTCTTAAGACTTGTTACGTAGTGACGGAATTAGTTTCGTGGAGAGTCCCTGAACCCTTTCCAACCTATCAATATCCTCAAGCAAATACGAGCACCAAAACTAAACGGCATATTTTAAGTGAGGCCTGACTAGGGGCTTGTAAAGGGGCAATATAATAATCTTCGATTTAAATTCCAAATTACGCGCTATATGGCCTAACATCCTATTAGCTAAATGCAAAAAACTTCACTTTTTTCTGCGTCAAGGTCAAAATATGAAAATAAAAACCCACTCTAATAGACAGAGTTTATTTCCACAACAGTTTCGACGCCCACTGGCATCCTCCTCTGTATCCACCCGAGGAGGATGCCAGTGGGCGTCGAAACTGTTGTGGAAATAAACTCTGTCTATTAGAGGGGTTTTATTTTCATATCCTATTAGCTTTGCCCAAGACGCCAGCAGTGCTCGAAGTGGGAAAAAAAAGGTAGCGGGATGGTAAACTCGAATCATAATATATATATATATATATATATGATGATGAATAAAACCACGAAGGAAAAAGAAACGCAAAAGGGTGCTCAAGCGCTTTCGTCTAATGACATCCTCAGGAACACTGTGTTCCTGAGGATGTCATTAGACGAAAGCGCTTGAGCACCCTTTTGTGTTTCTTTTTCCTTCGTGGTTTTATTCATCATAAATATTTTCACGTGTCACTTTCGTGAAATAATTTTTCATATATATATATATATATATATACCTTCAACTGCAAAGAACACGCAGTATAAATAACGTAAAGAAACGACGCTTGTATAGGAGATATTCCGCGCAAGACGAGAGAGAGAGAACGGAACAAATGAAAAAATGAGGTAACCACCTGGGAATCGAACCCGGGATCTTCCGATTGCCGGTCAGACGCGATACCATTACACCATGGCCCTCACTCTTCCAAATGCCGTAATTCTTCTACATACTCGCAGAAACCAATGCCCCAAGGGGGCACCTCCCGCATGCCGTAACATTATATACCTTCAACTGCAAAGAACACGCAGTATAAATAACGTAAAGAAACGACGCTTGTATAGGAGATATTCCGCGCAAGACGAGAGAGAGAGAACGGAACAAATGAAAAAATGAGGTAACCACCTGGGAATCGAACCCGGGATCTTCCGATTGCCGGTCAGACGCGATACCATTACACCATGGCCCTCACTCTTCCAAATGCCGTAATTCTTCTACATACTCGCAGAAACCAATGCCCCAAGGGGGCACCTCCCGCATGCCGTAACATTATATACCTTCAACTGCAAAGAACACGCAGTATAAATAACGTAAAGAAACGACGCTTGTATAGGAGATATTCCGCGCAAGACGAGAGAGAGAGAACGGAACAAATGAAAAAATGAGGTAACCACCTGGGAATCGAACCCCGGATCTTCCGATTGCCGGTCAGACGCGATACCATTACACCATGGCCCTCACTCTTCCAAATGCCGTAATTCTTCTACATACCTCATTTTTTCATTTGTTCCGTTCTCTCTCTCTCGTCTTGCGCGGAATATCTCCTATACAAGCGTCGTTTCTTTACGTTATTTATACTGCGTGTTCTTTGCAGTTGAAGGTATATAATGTTACGGCATGCGGGAGGTGCCCCCTTGGGGCATTGGTTTCTGCGAGTATGTAGAAGAATTACGGCATTTGGAAGAGTGAGGGCCATGGTGTAATGGTATCGCGTCTGACCGGCAATCGGAAGATCCCGGGTTCGATTCCCAGGTGGTTACCTCATTTTTTCATTTGTTCCGTTCTCTCTCTCTCGTCTTGCGCGGAATATCTCCTATACAAGCGTCGTTTCTTACGATATATATATATATATAAACTCGAAATTTTCATATGTGCAAAGCCTCAGCCTCCGGAAATGGCAGATTTTTATGTAACGAGAAATTTTTTTGTATATATATATATATATATATATTATATATATATACAAAATCGAGAAAAAAATATTCGTTACACTGCCATTAAAAAACTGTTACAAAAATAAAATATCTGTAAATAATCATTCCTTTAATTTATGTGAAATTCATTTTATCATCATACGTAACTGTAATACTGTATTTCGCTTTGCGCCTGCGCCGAACGTGTTTCTCCCCCATTCCCTCCCAACTTTGGGAGGGAATGGGGAGAACTATGACCGTAAAGGGAATGAATAATGATTTTATTGGAATTTATGTAAAATATTTTTATTTTCAATAAATTTTCGACAAAAACTACATTTTCATCATTTCATGTAATCTTATTTAGCGAAACAAATAAGCTAACAAAAAGCCTGTTCTATTTCTGGAAAATCATATTTAGATTGTAAAGTTCCGGGATGATTTTAAGGTAAATATGAAGTAGTGGGATGATTTTACATTTAATTAAAAGTCGTGGGATGGCATCCCACCCCATCCCGCCTCACTTCGAGCACTGGACGCCAGGCACTGGTTCCTAACTTTTAAATCCTTAGATACGCGGACGCCTAAACCTACTTCCTCGTCAACGCTCGCTAACTCTCTATCATCCATCGTGTCCGTGTAATTATTGTTACGAGAACCCATATGCAAAACTCTACATTTGTCTACGTTAAATTGCATCTGCCATTTATACGTCCACTCCATAATCCTATTTACATCGTCTTGGAGGCTATTTCTATCGTCCACGTTAAGAACTTCACCGCCTATTTTAGTATCGTCCGCGAATTTTAACACGTTACTGGTCAAGCCTACATCTATGTCGTTAGTGTAGATTACGAATAGCAATGGGCCTAACAATGAACCCTGAGAACACCGCTACCTACATCCAACTACCCCGATTCACTACCATTAACAACGACCCTCCGTTTCCTGGCACGAAGCCATTCCTCTAACCAGTTTGCTACCTGACCGAGTATACCGTGCGCTTTAACCTTCGCAATTAATCTTCTATGCGGAACTGTATCGAACGCCTTTTTAGAGTCTAAATAAATAACTGCAGCCAGTCTATGCCTATCGTATTCTCGCACTATTTAGTTATAAAACTCTCAAATTAGTTAAACAAGACCTATGGCGTCGAACCCACCCTGATTACTATTAATCAAATCGCGACTTTCTAAGTGATCGACGAACGATCCCTAACTACGAATTCCAAAAGCTTACCGACAATTGACGTTAAGCTAATAGGCCTATAATTGCTAGCTACTGGGCGGTCGCCTTCTTTAAAAGTGGGCGTAACGTCAGCTAATTTGAAGTCTTCAGGAATAATCCCCGCTTCCAGTGACTTATTAAAAATGTTTGTTGATGGGCCTACGATAACGTCTTTCAAATGTCTAGGTCCTCTAGGATAAAGCGCGTCAGGGCCTGGAGCCTTGCTAACTTTTAGCTTATCGATATAATGCGCAATCTCACGCTCGTAAAGTTATTTAATTCAAAATAGTCTCGCTACTAAATGGAACGATATCGTCCACGTCGGGGACATTATTTACGTCTTCTACGGTAAAAACTGTTGCAAAAAAGTTGTTAAAAATACCCGCCATCGCCTGAGCGTTGGAAGCCAAAGCGCCGTTAGCGTCCACTAGAGAGCCTATGTTATCTTTTATCGGCTTACGATTATTGACGTAGTCAAAGAACCTTTATGGATTATGTTTACTATCCGCAGCTACAAGTATCTCAAAATTACGCTTAACATTCCTAACAAATCTTTTAACCTGACGTCTCAGCTCGATATATCTATTAAAATTAGCTACCGTGCCATTGCGCTTATTAAGTCTATACGCTCTGTTACACTCATTTATGAACTCGCCCATTTCCATAGTCCACCACTTAGACCGCGGAATAAACTCCCTTTCGATATTCAAAAAACTTCCTTTAACCGCCTCCCAATGGAAATTTGCGTCATTACCCATAAATAAATTATCCCAGTCCACTACTCTCATCCTGTCCGCAAAACTGCAAAACTATCAAAATTAGCCGTACGAAAATCAGGGACTTCTATTACGTTACTATCCTTCCTGTTTTCTATCAACAGCTTAAACTTAAACTTAATTTGGTGATCACTACATCCCAAACTCTCACCAACTTCCAAACCTTCGACTATATTTTCGTCGTTCATCACCACCACGTCTTAAAACATTGTCACCGCGCGATGGTTCAGTAACCATCTGGTGTAAAAAATTATCTTCCATGAACTCAATCAGTCTCAAACCCTCATCATTAACTGCCCTAACGTTAATTACGAGACTTTCACTGGTAAAGCCTCCGACAATTATACAATCCCGACAGCATTAAATGCTGTCGGAAAATCTAATTTAACCTCGATAGCCTAAGGGAATTACGAATATACAACAAAACGCCGCCACCAATCCTATGTAACCTATCATTAGTAAAAAGTTTAAAACCTGCTATATCAAGTTCCCCCAACAAGTCCTGAGTCACGGTATTTAACCACGTTTCGGTTATAGCAACTATATCGTAGTTTCCGGAATAAATTATCGCCTTAAATTCGTTCAATTTATTTCTAATACTACGCGCGTTACAATAAAAGACGTTTAAATTATTTTTACCACGGATCGGCGTTTTAAACTATTTTTCACGTCAGGCCAGCGTTTCCCGGACCCACAACGTTTAAAGAGGGCTTCGACCTTTACAGCTTTCGAACGTTCTCATCAATTAACCTACTTAGCCAAGCATTCCCTATTTCATTGAAACGCACCCCATCTTTTATAAAAAGGCTAGGATCACTAAACTCTGACCACAGCTTTACGAAGGGTACATTTTCCTCAGCACAAATCTCTTCTAGCTTAGTGTTCAAAAATAGTTTTTTTACGTTATCCTAAGACCTAAACCGTACCTAGGAGTAATACCTAGAAATAAAGACCTGTCTGACCTTGCCTTCAAGGACCTAATTAACCTCATGTATCTCTCCAAAAGGTCAGGTACTCTCGTATCGAGCCTATACGAGTCGTTTCCCTCTACCATCGTCACCAACATCGAGTGACGGGAGGCAACATCAATCCTGTCTACTTCGTCTCTAATTCTGTCAACCCTGACCCATGGTAGACAGACCCTCCTCCTCTTGGTTGGATTCCGTTCAATGAACTCTCTATCCATATGAGGATATGACGCACTAAGGAGTCCCCAATTAAAATAGTTTCCCCCCTCGTTCACATCCCTATCCAACTGGGCGAAAGGGTTCGAAACCTCGATAGGGGGAAGATTCCTATCACCTAACGTACGTGGCCTAGCTCCACCCTTAACTACTCTAAATCCCTCCCCGTCTGCTAATCTTGGGTCTACCTTAACCCCTTCCTCAACTCTAACCTTCCCAATAAGCTACCTATACTAGAAACTAGGTTCCTAACCTCACCCTTCAATTTACTAGTCTTCAACGTTAGTATAGGTTCGGCCTTCGTCAACCATAAGCCTACCCCTGCCCTCATCAAGCGTTGCAAGTCGTTCCGTCACTTCGCGTACACTACGTTTTAAATCCACTATCTCTTCACTCAACTCGCAAAAGAAACAAACCGATCTCTCGGTAATCGCCATAGGCCCGCCGTTGTAATCTTTAAAATTAGTATATCACCGATTAACCCCACACCTAGTACACGACGCTTTCTGCGACGACATCGCGCAAGTTAAAGTAGTTAAAGTTTATAACCGTCACAAGTTTAAATTAAATTAAGCCGGCACACTTTGAAAACTTCTAAATCACTAAAAACCGCAAATATTCAGTTACTTAACTATAACAATGTGAATGCAAAAAACCATTTTTTTTCTACGTGAAGGTCAAAATATGATAATTAAAACCCACTTTAATTGACAGAGTTTATTTCCACAACAGTTTCGATGCCCACTAGCATCCTCTTCGGGATGTATCCACCCGAAGAGGATGCCAGTGGGCATCGAAACTGTTGTGGAAATAAACTCTGTCTATTAGAGTGGGTTTTAATTATCATAACGTGAATATAAACGCAAATATATAAAATTCAGAACTTTCCAACAGTAAATTTATTGGCAATATCCAAAAGTAGAAACAATATCAGAGAGCCCAGGGAATGCGTCTGCTCAGTAAGGAATTACGTATAATGTGTTGAATATTCATACGAAATTTAATGACGATTGTTTTAAATTAAACAAAATGGGGTTCAAATACTGTTATAACTTAAATGATGTCAGGGAGGGGTAAGCCACCAATCACGAGGCGGATTTTTGGAAACTGTAGATCTAAGAATTTCAAATGTCTCGGGTTGGGCAGTCTCTTGCGAGAGGCGTTAATGAAAATGTAGTTTCCTTGATTTAAATATGTTTAGTGTTATCTTAAGTTCTCTTTCTACGATATATCGTAAAAACGTGTATTCTCGCCCGCTCCCCCCCCCCCGTCCGTTATTATGCGTGTGTTAAACAAATAAAGTGAAATTGTCACATTCAAAATCCTTCCTCCTGCCATACGAGCCAGGTCTACCAGTCCAGCAATTGAACGAAGTTGAGTGTGTTAAAAAAAAGTACAAACTGAAAGCAAATAAAAAAATTAAATAAATGAACCACGACATAACGCATTCTCGTAAAATCATCATAACGTATGCCAAATAAAAGCAAAACGTTCGGAATATAGTTATCATATCGTATTGGTATGTACAGTACACAACCGGCCTTTCCCGACTTAAACGCGATTTTCATTCGCAAAGCTATTAATGTGTAACTAGCTTACAGAGTAAACGTGTCTCAGCTGAAATTCGGTATTACCTGTAACCATCAATGCACATGTAGGTGATCCTAGTATTGATGTAAGTAAATCCATCCCAGTTCGTCTGTCCGTGTGCAGGTACTTGCGGTATGGACCTTGAACAAAATATCTGCTCACACCTGAGACATAATGCAAGAAAACAATCAACCACTTCTCATGGGTTCAATTATGAGAATTTCTTAGAACAATTCACCTTGAGTGAATTCATAATTTGTTAAAAGAAAACCTCACTCACTTGAAATCATCTTGAAGTGGTGTCCATTCGCCATTTAAACAATTTGATGTTCCATTCTTACCGGTTACAGACCTTTCGAAAGAAGACGATTAACTAAAATATGAAGCTTATTCTTCATCTACATTATTACGCGCACTTCCTTACTGAGATTATGAATAGAAAAATACAGGAAGGAAAATGTGACATGGTGGTGATATTCCGAAACATCACGAGCAGCACCACTCCACTCCACTCCACTCCACTCCACTCCACAAGAAAAAACTGGTCTAAAGTAGGGACTGTTTTATAAGCGTTTGAAACCTAATTGTTACGATGACAAAAAGATGAGTGGATTCAGATTTTTTTTGTAAGATTAGACATCAGGAATTAAAGCAAACCCCTGTATTATGACCAGCATCGTATGTATTCGCTTATAAAGAAACTGATACCCACTAAGCTACAGATGCTGGAGAAATTAACGGTAACAATGATTGTAGAAACTCCCTGATCAGCAGGCGAGCTCCTCTCCACGAACAAGGCTTTTAAACATTGCAAATACTGTTCTTCTGACATTTGCATAAACGGCGCTGTAACAGATGAGGACCGGCGAATACCCCCACACTGTGGCTACCAAATTTAGGGGGGAGGGGGGTCGAAACATATCAAAAATCGGGTTTCTCCAATTCCACAGTATGCACGTAGTTGAAAATGATGATCTCAACATTAAAAAAATGAGTATATGCGACCCCCCTTACCCCTTCCATAGCATCCACCCCATTTTACTCTCTCCACAGATATAAACCCCAAATGTGACAATCATGCATTATATTAAGTCTTATTAAGTAATTAGATTAATTTGGATAGATTATTTAGATAGATTGAATAGATTACATAGATTAATTTAGATAGATTAGATGAATTATATAAATTATTGTCACGTTTTTTTGTTTAGTTTCAGATTGTTATTTTCAGATTGTTTATGATTGAATGAGTTATGATTTAATTCCGAATGAGTTATATTAAATTCAGATTGAATGATTCAATTGCTAGAATTTAACAATTAGTTTCTTGTTATTAATGCTACTAGGCCTAAATAAGTGAAATCATGGCGACAAGAAGCAAAATGCATAATTCAACATTTGGTCACCCTGCAGAATTTCCACCTTCAATGACTCCTTCAAAGGCTGACGTATTTAGGCATTATTTATTGGTAAGAAAACGAGAAGAACTGATTTCGAAAGTTCTAGAACAGCAAAAGAATGTTAAAGAATTGTCACTAAAGATGTGGAAGCCATTTGGGAGAAGTTTTCCTTTCCACATATAGGATTTGAAGGAATAGCTATAAAAGTTGAACAATTGATAGAATCTGCAGCAAAGCTAAATAAAGTACCATTAAAACAAAGAAACAACAGTTTTCAGCAGAAGGTGGAGACATTCGATGAAATGTTTTGATACTTGTACTTGTACTTGTACTTGTACTTGTTACGATAAAAAAATCAGTCGAACGGATTGCAGATGTGATATTAGAGTTCCAATGATTGAGTGGGAGTCTTTTGTGGGGCAGAAACAAAGAAAAAACCAACTAGGACCAATCGACAGAGTAACGACTTCCGCAAGAAAAAGGACTCACGATAGAGTTAAAGGATTAGAAAGAAGAGCCAAGATAAGCCTAGATATGAATGTCGCCTCAACCAGCAAACTGGACCCTTTACATATTATGGAAGATGAGAGCATGGAAATTGATGATGACAGCGACGATATTGACTTTGTTCCGGATTTTGAGCTGAGAGAAAACTATCAGAACAGAATTATTTATGATAACTTAACAATAACAGCAGATAGATACCGTGTAAGTTACAGAGCTACTGCAGCTATAGTAAATGCAGCTTTGAAGGATATGGGAATATTAGACGAAACCAATATGTTGGATAGGAAAAAAGTGGAAAGAGAAAGAATACGTGTGGGTAAAAAAAAACAGTGAAATCAGAGAACACACAGATTGAAGGCATCGAATTTGATGGTAGAAAAGATCAAACTAAGACAAAGAAAGGAATGGAGTACGAAGGTCGAAGAACATTATGTAATAGTCAAAGAACCTGGTGATGTTTACATGGATCATATAGCTCCAGATAACGGAACTGCTTGTTGTATTGCAGATGAAATAATAACTTTTATAGTTGATTCTAATAGCAAAGAATCCCTCAAAGCTTTGCTATGCGATGGCACCCCATTGAACACTGGTAGGATTGGCGGAGTGTTAAAATTGATTGAATTATATCTGGACAGGCCGGTACAATGGCTGATTTGCCTTTTGCATGCAAACGAACTGCCCTTCAGGCACGTATTTGAAGCAGTTGATGGAAAAACTTCGGGACCAAACACCTTCAAAGGTTCTCTTCGAAATAAACTCCGAGAGGATTTGCCCAAACTGGATATAGTTGATTATACCCCTGTAGAGGGCAACATTAAAGTAGTTTCAGCCGATATTGTTAAAAGTTTCAGCAGTGACCAAAAATATGTGTATGAAATGTGCATTAGCATACAATCTGGACGCATCTCACAAGCGTTAGCCACCAGATCCCCAGGTGCCCTCCATCATGCAAGATGGCTAACACGAGCAAACAGGATCCTGCGCTTATATGTCTCTACACGGAATCCAGACAAAAACATCCAAGACCTAGTAAAAATTATAATGCTGGTTTACGCTCTAGGCTGGTTTTGGATAGAGTCTCGTCCAAAGGCAAATGAGGGAGCATCTAATTTTTGGTATATCATGCACTTGTTTAAAGGCTTAGATAAAAGCATCGGATGATTATGGAGCGTGACCTCAGAAATAACGCCTATTTTGCCCACCCAAAGAATATTACTCTCAATGATAACAGACACAAGAGAGGTCAGAGAGCTGGTTCTTCAGCACATCATCAGAATTAGGAGCATCAATGCGAGAAATTTTGAGCTGCCAAAAACACTGAACTTTGAAGCAGACGATTATCCTAACATGATCGACAAGGACAACGAAACCATCACCCCTCCACCTATTTTATAGAATTTGACAAATGATGATGATCTTAAAGTTCGAAATGAACCATTTCAGCTTATTCCTTTTCCCTGTCACAGCCAGGGAGTAGATCATCTGTTACGCTGTAAATGTGGTAACAGAAGCATCACAAGATAGAATTGGTTACGAAAAGAGACAAATTTATTTTGAATGTACTGGAGTCGAGGAAAAAGCTACCTGTGTTCCAATGGTGTCAGTAATTTATGATTTTAAATTTCTTAAGGTGAATATTTTTGTTTTAATATGCCTCAATTGATTCTTTAAGTAATATATGGAGAAAGATTTCTTATTATATATATATATAAAACTTACTTTAACTTTACTTATATCATTATTTACTTTAATCTTTGTCATTTATCAGGTTTTTTTATTCAAAGAATTGGTTTCAATTTCATTTCAATTTAAAAAAAGGGGGACATATGCAACGGGTAAGGGGGGGAGGGGCATAGCGGTGTAATTACAGTATGTTGTTTAGGGGCCCAAAGGAAACTCCGAGCAGTGTGTAGAATAAGAATACAAAATTTCGACCCCCCTACTACCAATACAAAACGAAATATAACGCGAGCCAGTGAAATCATACATAGGCTTATGATATTTTGGAGCGTCTATTCTGTTCTCGAACGAGACTAGTCATTTTACGTCGACAGGGGCGCAGATACGTTTGAAGAATGACAAATCAAGCATTTCAGACAAAAATAGAACAGTTTCAGCGTAATGGTATTGTCAGATATTTCAGAGCCACGAAAGCCTGACCCCGTATTCATTAACCCCTTTACTACGATGACGAGTACGCGTTCGTCATGGTTCCTCCCGTGACGCGCTACGAACGTAGTGCGCTGCAAAGCTTCTTGTTTGATATTCAAAGTATGGACTGGGAGTTGTTGATGTCATTATGAAAGAACCAATGTGACGCGAGTCGTTCAGAAAGGGTTAAGGGTATCTAACTCTAAATACACAACAGTTCTTGAGAAGGGCTACGTCATAGCTAATGTCGTAACACAGCTTCCCGTTGATCAGCGAAGTTAAGCGACATTAGGTCAGAGTAGCTGTATGGGAAACAGTCCTCTGCGTCCAGACTAAGTCGTGACTCATGATTGGTTTGGATCCCACAAAGCTGTAGGGTCCTACCCGTCACATGACCTTAAAAAATCTGAAAAAGGTTAAACATGCCCATCACTATAGTTCTTGAGAAATCATCATCTACTGTTTCAACAAGGTCGTTGAGAGTATTTTCGATCATCAATCTTCGAGGAGCGTGCCCCAACAAATACTGATAATCCGCGCCCACCTCTGATCGTGGTTCGATCGATCGTATAGAGGCCCCAGTCTTGGGCGACTCAAATAGTGGGTGGTCTTGCTGAAGTATTCCCCGGATAAAGTAGTCGACAAACAGAGTACAAGAGGCTCAATCTAAAACTCAAAGAATAATGAGCCGAAAGAAACCTCGTACTTCGCACGAAACCACACCGGGAAAAGTTAAACACCGAAGACTCGAAGTTGGTAGGTAGGTAAAAAAAAAAATCCATAATTCCTCATCAAATCCGTTAAAAAATCCATAATTCCTCATCAAATCCGTTGATCTTGAACTCGGACGAATACTTCAGACAAGGTTACCATCCGAAAGCATAAACTTATAATTAATGAATAAGAAAAATAATTATATGGCAAATTATTCAAGAACTTCAAAGATAAGGAATTCGTCAAGAAATTCTGACAAGTAAAATATATTTCTAAAGGGTCCTTTAAATTAACCACCTCAAAGAGGGGTGGAGGTAGCCTACATGAAATGACACGCATCAGATAATGAATCCCACCGTAAATATGCAGCACAAGTTACCGTCCGTTACAAAAGTTAAGTGAACCAAGATAACCAACAGAGCTCCAGCTGATCTCTGATTATATAAAGATTGTGGAGTGATCTTAATACCAAAACACTAACCCAATACGAGTTGAATCTAAATTTCATTAATGATATAAACACTTTCAAGTTATAAGCGAAGTAAGAAACCTCTTAAACCTAACCTACAACCCTGTCAAGAACCACAAATCATTGGGAAAAAAGAAGAGGCTACGTTTTCAGACGTGACACGAACATCGTTCAATCAGTTTGGAAGAATCCTGATCTTCAACATGTCATGCCTCTAAATGAATTTTTAACTAAAATTTAGCAAAATGTTAACCATATCATGATAAAGAATTAATTTGCTTTATGCCAAGACATTTTTCTAGCGTTCTATACGTGTTTGTGGCATACCTACCTGATACTATTTTAACCATCTTCCTACTTTATCTCCTAAAGTGTTGATTACGTGGAATTATAGCATTTACTTTAGCAAAAGAGGTGCTCATTTCATATCGGCTGGGCCCTGTAAATAAAGTCTAGGAACTTTTGTCGCCGTCTTTTTATCAAGTAACGAAACTAGTTTACAAGGTTGGAAAGGGGTTTGCTTGAAAAAATATTCCATACTAAAATGATGTCTTAGAAAAGATTTAAAATTTGTAGATTGTCTCAATGGAATAAATGATAAAAAGTATGAAGTTTTAAACAAGGTCAAGACGAGATCGAGACAAGTTTGCAAATCCGCAAACTCAAAATCACTTCCGCAAACGCAAATTCACTAATTTGCGATGACTTTGCCGCAAACGCAAATCCGCAAACGAAAAACATACTTCCGCAATTGCGGAATTTGCGGTTTGCGGAAGTGTTTGCGGAAGTGCCCAGCTCTGCCCGGGATTAGCCTATTAGCATAAGTAGCAAATGCTACGGGCCCCGCACTTATGGGGACCCGGCACCCATAAGAAAAATTTGTTTTAATGTATTCAATACGATTGTTAAAGAAAAAAAAAATCAATACAAGTTCACAAAATGTTCAAAACAATTTCATACAATTCAACTGGGAGGAAAAAGGATATGAAACAGGGCCGGATTAATGTAGGTTAATGGGTATGAACGAATAAAGTCATTCATTATGAGTGAAAGTTTCAGTTTGTAAAACTAATCATTATACATTTGGCTGCTGACGGTGGTCGAAATTTTTTCATTTATTTGTTTATGCATGATTTAATATACGTTATATCCAGCGGTTTTCAACTATTTAATGTGCGAGACGCATTTCACAATCCTTTAAGGAAATATATGTTTACTTACTAAAGTAGAAGTTTTGAAAGAAATATGTCGTTTGAATATGCTCACTCTTATGAGTATTGAGTAAGATTTACTTCGCGCGGTTGACACTTCTACTCTAATCAATGACTTTAACCGCCAAAAGTGCGAAAGCACGCAATGTCGAAAGCTAATTTATAATATAAACCGAATGTTTGTCAGCTTGTTCATTCAAGAAGATTAATTACCGATGCTTATTTTATAGATAATTTATGAATAAAACAAATATTTTGATATAAATACTTTCTTATCTACTATTAAACTGAGAAAAATTAATAGAACCACTGTACCAGTCATAATAAAGTTTAGTTTTAAAAATTAAAATGACGGTAAAGAACATTTTCTGGCAGATAGGGGTTCCATCTTCTAAAAATGCTACGGGCCCCACGGATGCTTAATCCAACACTGCCGAACACACACACCACCATATACAAAATGCTGTAATAAAGCTTTCAGAATCCACACCCAACAACCTGACCCCTAAACTTACAAATAAAGGGTGATCCAGAGAAATGGGACCCAAAAGAAACCCCTGTAACTCTTAAAGTATAAGTCCTTTTATAAAATCATACGCATCATTCGAAAGAGGATAGTTACAAGTTTGTACAAGATTGTATAGGTTTTGACAATACAAGACAAGATAAGATACAAAACAAAATAAAAGTGTTAGTTAAAACTAACCCTTCAAGATGACTGCATGGACTGTGGAACAGCTGCCTTTCATAACTGAGCAATATTATGAGCATGGAAGAAGTGTAGTTTCAGCTCAAAGATCTTTCAAGACAAATTTTCAGATGTCAAAATCACCTTCTAAGAGCTGAAACTACACTTCTTCCATGCTCATAATATTGCTGTTATGAAACGCAGCTGTTCCACAGTCCATGCAGTCATCTTGAAGGGATAGTTTTAACTAACACTTTTATTTTGTTTTGTATCTTATCTTGTCTTGTATTGTCAAAACCTATACAATCCTGTACAAACTTGTAACTATCCTCTTTCGAATGATGCGTATGATTTTATAAAAGGACTTATACTTTAAGAGTTACAGGGGTTTCTTTTGGGTCCCATTTCTCTGGATCACCCAATAATAATAATGAATACTTCAAAAAAGCATAGTAACTACATACAAATTGCAATAACTTTTTAGATCTGCAGATCTTTCCAATTTAAGGCGTTTCTTCATAAAACATTACGACAATGACAACGCCGAAAACAAGATACTTAATTTCGGCTATCGGTCGGCAAACAAAAAATTCCGAACTTAAAATTCTGAACTGGCGAGGTCTCTCTCTCTTGTTTAAACCAATGA